>CAVNZG010000887.1:0-16947 GCA_963693315.1 Diogma glabrata
AAATGTAGTGCAAATAAAGTGCAAATAAAGTGCAAATAAAATGCAAATAAAGTGCAAATAAAGTGCAAATAAAGTACAAATAAAGTGCTAATAAAGTGCAAAAAAATGCAAATAAAGTACAAATAAAGTCCAAATAAAGTGCAATTTAAATGCAAATAAAGTGCAAATAAAATGCAAATTGAGTGCAAATAAAATGCAAATAATCTACAAATTAAATAAAACGCAAATAAAGTGCAAATAAAATGCAAATCAAGTGTAGATAAGAAATCGGTTTGATTGCCATAAACATTGACGGTTACTTTCTCCTCCAAACGGATTATAATTTTATCTTCTTGAAGTCATAATACTATATGGCCATAATCTGTCATTTTGTTCGATACAAACATGAAGATAGCTCCAAACGGCCAGGAATAAGATTTATCAATTTCCTAAAAGTAGTAAGTACTTGCTGTTCTTTATGTCAATGCAATAGTGTAATTTATTGTGCACCTACAGTGTTCAGTCGATGTTATTATTAGGTGGATTGCAGATGTTGGATTGCGTAATTTCTGTTCCTATAGCAATTCCAGGTTACTTTTGATGTAAAGGGGCAGGGCTTTCATCTGATGACGACCTATGAACACCGTAAGATGCATCTGATCAAAATATAGATTGCAGATAATAGACCATCTAAGACAGCTTCTTAGAAGGTCTCGGGTGTTAAAATTTTTTGGACACTTTCAAATGGTAAAGGGTAGAATTGAATTCGCAAAGAAAAAGAAATCGATCGATGGAAACCTGGTATACAATTTTTTCGACAAAGATAGCGCGAAAGTATTTTCTATGCGTTTTTGGAAATAGTTTGTGTCTATGAAACGGCGTTTCAGTTTTCACCTTCTCGTTAACGCTTTATCAACAACTTCTGTCAAACAGGAACTCAAATCTAGAGAGAAATAATGACACTGTTCAACCAATACTATTGACACTCAGGCACTTTTCAATTAGAAAATACCGAATACCAAATACCGATATGAGCTTGCGAGGAAGAAAAAAAATTGGTCCCCATAAACTCATTTGTGCCAAGCCAACCGAATCTTCACTGTCTGTTTGCAGTACATCTTCATATTTTGTTTTTAAAGATAAGACAGTCGAGGTCGATGTGACAAGGAACATTCGGTTGGCACTGAAAAAAGGTTGTAGTGAACAAATTTTCAAGTTCCCGATATGAGAAGTATCTTCACGTAATAAGAACTTTTGAAGCTATTTAGGCTAGATCTGTTTCCATGTTGTTTGTGTTTTTTTTTTTTTTTGGTTGGCATACATGGAAAGCTTCACCGAAAAACATTTGAAACCCGACCTTCCAAATAGTACTGTTGTATCCCTGCAGTACCACCAATTACGAAATTCCTTCGCAGGACAGCGGATGAGCTACTCTCCCGTTATGTTGTCATGATTTTGCTGCGTAGCGTTGTGCATGGCTGCTTTTCGTTCGTCTTTTGGCAGTTGTTTAATCATACTATGTGATAATCTCATTCGCTATACCCCAGTTGTCTTCTAAGCTCAGCATAAACTGCATGAGGCTGTGCGGAGTGATTGATTCCCCAGTATACTCTGGCATTTTCTGTAAACCATTGATGAATGGTTCTAGTACTGGCCCAATAACAAAAGCCAAGCACTGTTAATCATTAATGAACCTATATTTGGCCGTATTTCAGAGTCTGGCAAACCCTGTTTTGATTAATTTACGGCTTGTCGCAAAATCCAATTTAGTCCTAGATAGTTTTGTCACCTGAATTTTATCAGCCAGTTTACCACTGACATACAGCATTTTTCTAACACTGACAATATTTTTGCTGACCCTTTGTTACGCACTGATCAAATCCAACTACCAGCATTGATTATCTGGCAATCGTCAAAGCTCAAACTACCGATCAGATAGAGTTGAAGAACCATTTTCGGAAAACAACACGGTGCTTAAATTTTAACAGTTTGCTCTACCCTTCCACTTTTACCAATTTACCGTGATGTTTCATCGTGGAAACTATGTCCATTTATTCTAAAACAGTTTTAATCAAACGTTTCCATGTAGATGCATAACACTTCAGAAATCGAAAATTTCCCGACACACTCAATTGATGGATATCTCGCTACAGAGTTCCCAATATCATTGAGACCAATCGCGGATCACAATTTGAATTACAGGTTTTTTACTGAGTTTTCTAAGCTGTTAGGGTTTCGAAAGATGACGAACTACACATTTTAATCCCAAATGTAATGACATGATCGAACACTTTTACAGAACACTGAAAGCGGTCATAATGTGTAACAATCGGCATGATACGGACATGAAATCTCCCCACTATTTTTTCTGGAATGTATACCATCTTTTGGAAAGATTTTAAATATATCTCCGTGGAATTATTGTACGGATTTACCTTACGCTTACTCGGACACTTTTTATCGGAACAAACGATATTGGTTCCACAGTCGGCTTTCCTGTATAGCTAATTTCAAGCTACAATATAACAATATATATACACAGTCCATAGATCGTTTCAACAATTATACGACAAACTTTTTCTTGTCATCGAACGAGATGAAAAAACTTTCACTGATTGTTATTAAAATTAGAACAGCTTAAGTTAGTATCGAAACTTTTGTTGGGCCAGAATCTTTTGAAATTTTATGTCGATTATTACACCTGGAAAGTCCCATAAAGAAAACGCATGCCGAATTGACAGAGTTATTGAAAGAACATTTTCAACCGGCACATATTGAAATCGCCGAAAGTTTTTAAAACGAAGTCAAATGATAAATGAAACAATCAGCGAATTTATTGTGGAACTTAAGACACTAGTGGCAATGTGTAATTTCGCAGGATATTTGAAAAGAGCGTTGCGTGATAAATTTGTGTTGGGATTAAACGAGTAAACGACGATAAAATTCAAACAGCGTTATTATCTGAAAAAGATTTAACCTTCAAAAACGCATATGAGTTGTCTTTGAATATGGAGATGTCAGCTGTAATGAACAGCGGAAAATGAAAACGGAACCAACGGTTCACAGCAGCAATCGTAATTATAACAGCCCTGAGCAGAAATTAGTTATGGAAAGCCTGAATACAGTCAGGGCGTGATCAGAGTCAGATAGGGCAAGCCCTATTAGGGCAATCTGATGTGGGCCTGTCCCGGACCTGAATTAGAATACCCTTTTAGGGCTTACCTTATTTGGATATATCCGGCCCTGATTTGATTTTTTGTATTTGACCCCTAGTTGGGCAATCTGATCAGGGCCTGATACAAAATGCCTTACTAGGGTTTGCCTTATTTAATTTTATATGGAAAAGTTGATCAGTGCCTGATCCGTTTATCCCAATCAGGGCCTGATTGGGCAATAGCGTTACACTCATGATCAGAGCCCTATCGAACTAGGGCTAACCTGATCAGGGCCGTATTTGAGCACTAAAAAATTTCTGCTCGGAAGGGCAGTATTGAACAATTGTGATGAGTTTAGAATAAATAACGTTATTGTTATATAATCCTAATATTGAACCTCCATTCATAGTTACAATGCTTATAGAAAAAAACCAGTTGATATGGAAATCGACAGCGGGGCTTCTCAGTGATTAATGAAAAATTTTATAAAACTAATTTTAATAATTTAATTTTACATAAATTGGGTGTTAATAGTATTGTTGTGATTACAGGAAGTAGAGTGGATGTGTTGGGGTATATCGAGGTTACGGTGGAGTGGATAAATCATAAATACAATTTAAAATTAGCGTTATTAAAAACGGAAACGGATTTTGTGCCAATCATGGGACGATATTGGCTATCAATTATTTTTCCAAAATGTAAGTCAATTTTTTTGATCAAAAATAAAGAAGCGGTAGTAAATCGATGCAAGCCAATGAAATTTGAGGATTTAAGTACACCGAGTATGAATCAGATAACATTGTCGGTAATTAAAAAGTTGTAAGCGTTAGTTTCAAAAGTTGTTGACGCTAAAAATAAAGACCCTATAAAAAATTACAAATAACAAACATAAAAAATACAAAAAGTAGATCTTAAAGGGGCGTATCAACAATTGCCATTGAATGAGCGATCAAAACCGTTAGTTACAATAAACACTCAAAAGCGACTATTTCGCTATGAACGATTGCCTTTCGGTATTTCATCAACACCGTCTATATTTCAAGGGGTTATAGACCAGGTGTTAATTGACATTGATGTAGTTACTACATACCTTGATGATGTGTTGGTTGGTGGAGTAAAGGAAAAGGAAGTCAAGGAAAGGGTAAAACCGGTTTTGCTTTGGTTTAATGATTTAAACATTAAAATAAATGTTGAGAAACGCCAATATTTTATAAGTTCCGTAGAGTATTTAGGGCATGTCATTTCTAAATATGGTATTCAACCAAACCCGAAAAAGTGGAGGCAATTTCTAAAGCACCTGCACCTACAAATGTAAGTGAGCCTCAGTCATTTCTGGGCCTTATAAATTATTATGGCAAATTTTTGCCAAATTAGTCATCTCTACTGTATCCCTGAAGAATTTATATGGTCAGAAGACTGTCAGAAGAGTTTTGTAAAGTGTAGAGAAATGCTAACAAAGGAAAAGTTATTAGTATTTACTAATTGATACTAATTACTAATTAAATACTAATTGATTCACTACTATTGATAGTCTCTTGTGATGCCAGCCCGTATGGAGTGGGACAGTTTTAGCGCATTATGTGAATAACGAAGAAAGGCCGATTATATTTGCGTCCAGTACGCTAAGTCCTGCGGAAAAATTATAGTCAACTACACTGGGAGACTTTTGCGGTAGTATTCGCCATAAAAAAATTCAACAAATATTTGTATGGCAAAAAATTTCTCATTTATCACAAGCCACTACAAGAAATTTTTAACAACAAAAAAGGTCTTTCATCGGTAGCGGCTCAAAGAATCCATCGATGGGCTTTATTTCTCTCTTCATACAATTATGAAATGAAATATCGAAAGGGATCAAGGATAGGTAACGCCGACGGTCTCTCACGGTTACCTTTGAATGGAAATACTGGTTGGACAGAACCAGAAATAAAGTCAATTAATGTATCTGCACAGTTACCGTTAACTCAACAAGAAAACGCAAAAGCAAGCAGACTGATAAAATTTTAGCAAGTGTTTTCAAATATTTAATGAAGGAATGGCCTACGGAAATTCCAAAACAAATTCCTTGCAAATAAATGTGGTAAGGCTAGTTCATAAACCACACGTGGGAATTATTCAAATGAAAGCCCTAGCCCGAGAAAATGTATGGTGGATTGGAATAGACAAGATTGATCGATGAATTTGCCAAAAGTGTAGTACGTGTAATATTTATCAGAAACGTAATTTGGATTGTCGAAATTATCAATGGCCGCATACATCGGACGGAACTGTATGAAAGAATTCACCTTCATTTATTCCACTACGGAAAATACGATTTTTTAATTTCATGTGATAGCTTTACCAAATGGATCGATGTGTACAGTTTAAATGGATATTCTGCGTCTTCAGTATTGTCCAAATTAAAGCACCAATTCGCACTTTTCAGACAACCAATGGAAATCGTTACGGATAATGGTCCGCCTTTTCATCAAAAGTGTTTGCAAATTTTTGCATGTCAATTAATATTAAGCTCACGCATATAGTCCACCCTACCACCCAGCTAGTAACGGTTTATGGAAAGAGCCGTACAAACCGTAAAAAATACGCTTAAAAATTCGTCCCATGAAAGGCAAAATATTAAATAAATAATTGTAAATTTTCTATGAAGTTATAGGTCAACACCCTCAACTGTAACAGGGATATCTCCAGCAAGTTTAATGTTTAAAAATGAACCACATACACTAGTATCACACTTAAAAAATAAAAACCATAAAACCAATAATATAATTAAAAAAGTTAAATTCAACTTGCGGGATGTTTCACATAGGGATACAGGATATATATATATATATATATATATATATATATATATATATATATATATATATATATATATATATATATATATATATAGATGCTCACTTACATTTGTAGGTGCAGGTGCTTTAGAAATTGCCTCCACTTTTTCGGGTTTGGTTGAATACCATATTTAGAAATGACATGCCCTAAATACTCTACGGAACTTATAAAATATTGGCGTTTCTCAACATTTATTTTAATGTTTAAATCATTAAGCCAAAGCAAAACCGGTTTTACCCTTTCCTTGACTTCCTTTTCCTTTACTCCACCAACCAACACATCATCAAGGTATGTAGTAACTACATCAATGTCAATTAACACCTGGTCTATAACCCCTTGAAATATAGACGGTGTTGATGAAATACCGAAAGGCAATCGTTCATAGCGAAATAGTCGCTTTTGAGTGTTTATTGTAACTAACGGTTTTGATCGCTCATTCAATGGCAATTGTTGATACGCCCCTTTAAGATCTACTTTTTGTATTTTTTATGTTTGTTATTTGTAATTTTTTATAGGGTCTTTATTTTTAGCGTCAACAACTTTTGAAACTAACGCATACAACTTTTTAATTACAGACAATGTTATCTGATTCATACTCGGTGTACTTAAATCCTCAAATTTCATTGGCTTGCATCGATTTACTACCGCTTCTTTATTTTTGATCAAAAAAATTGACTTACATTTTGGAAAAATAATTGATAGCCAATATCGTCCCATGATTGGCACAAAATCCGTTTCCGTTTTTAATAACGCTAATTTTAAATTGTATTTATGATTTATCCACTCCACCGTAACCTCGATATACCCCAACACATCCACTCTACTTCCTGTAATCACAACAATACTATTAACACCCAATTTATGTAAAATTAAATTATTAAAATTAGTTTTATAAAATTTTTCATTAATCACTGAGAAGCCCCGCTGTCGATTTCCATATCAACTGGTTTTTTTCTATAAGCAATGTAACTATGAATGGAGGTTCAATATTAGGATTATATAACAATAACGTTATTTATTCTAAACTCATCACAATTGTTCAATACTGCCCTCCCGAGCAGAAATTTTTTAGTGCTCAAATACGGCCCTGATCAGGTTAGCCCTAGTTCGATAGGGCTCTGATCATGAGTGTAACGCTATTGCCCAATCAGGCCCTGATTGGGATAAACGGATCAGGCACTGATCAACTTTCCATATAAAATTAAATAAGGCAAACCCTAGTAAGGCATTTTGTATCAGGCCCTGATCAGATTGCCCAACTAGGGGTCAAATACAAAAAATCAAATCAGGGCCGGATATATCCAAATAAGGTAAGCCCTAAAAGGGTATTCTAATTCAGGTCCGGAACAGGCCCACATCAGATTGCCCTAATAGGGCTTGCCCTATCTGACTCTGATCACGCTCTGACTGTATTCAGGCTTTCCATAACTAATTTCTGCTCAGGGCTGTTATAATTACGATTGCTGCTGTGAACCGTTGGTTCCGTTTTCATTTTCCGCTGTTCATTACAGCTGACATCTCCATATTCAAAGACAACTCATCATATGCTTTTTTGAAGGTTAAATCTTTTTCAGATAATAACGCTGTTTGAATTTTATCGTTGTTTACTCGTTTAATCCCAACACAAATTTATCACGCAACGCTCTTTTCAAATATCCTGCGAAATTACACATTGCCACTAGTGTCTTAAGTTCCACAATAAATTCGCTGATTGTTTCATTTATCATTTGACTTCGTTTTAAAAACTTTCGGCGATTACAAAATGTGCCGGTTGAAAATGTTCTTTCAATAACTCTGTCAATTCGGCATACGTTTTCTTTATGGAACTTTCCAGGTGTAATAATCGACATAAAATTTCAAAAGATTCTGGCCCAACAAAAGTTTCGATACTAACTTAAGCTTCACTTAAGTTTCACATAGGGATACGGGATATATATATATATATATATATATATATATATATATATATATATATATATATATTTATTTATATATATGAGCAATATTTCTACTGTTTCCCCACTTCTGTGGGGAGGGGTCGTGGATATCGCTTAAATTTTAGTATGTTATATGTTATAGGTTATAGCAGGAACCAAGAAAAACTATTTGCAAATTTTCAGCTCTCTAAGGTCACCTAAACTCGAGAAACCGCTATTAAAATCCCTAAAAAAGGCCCCTTTTTACCTTACCCTATTTTCAAAGACTATTACTTCTAACACCTGTCAGCCGATTTAAGTTCAACAAAGGACATTTGTTTTAGTTTTAAGTTCTCATTTTTAAAAAAAAATTAGAACCCCACGTAATAGGATTCAGTTTTGGGGATCAAATAATTGCTTATCAGTCATTCTAAAATTTGACCATTTTACAACGACTGTCAAAATTGTGCCAATAAATATAGGACATTTTAACAACTCTCAATTTATAGACTATCTTATCTTTAAAACGTAGCTTAGTAAGCTAAAACCTATGCCTTAGATTCTGAGATTCTGAATTTTCTGAAATATGGTATTTTTATTTTCAAGAAAGCCAGTACATCCTATTGTTGTGGCTCTTTCTCCTCATTCTGAGAAAATTTAAACACTTTGAACGATACAGCAACTAAAAAAATACACCAAGACCTTTAATATAAGGTTCTTACAAGGTTCTTAGGAAGTCTAGAACAAAAGATATGGCAGTTTTAAGATCTTTAAAAAGTTAAACTTTTTATTTATTTATAATAAATTATGAGGATATCAATATGGAATCATCAATATATGGGATTATCAATATTATTATTTTCTTTCTAAATTGGATAAAATGAACGTTCATGGATGTGATGAATTTGAATTTTAAAAGATATTAAAACTGTCATTATCTTTTTTTCTAGACCCGTTAAGAACTTTCTAAAATTTTAGCGAAATCCACGACGCCTCCCCACAGAAGTGGGTAAAAAGTAAAAATATTGCTCATATATATATATATATATATATATATATATATATATATATATATATATATATATATATATATATATATATATATATATATATATATATATATAATATATATATATATATATATATATATATATATATATATATATATACAGAGCCGGGACGAGGGGTAGGCAAACTAGGCACTCGCCTAGGGCGTTTTATTTGAAGGGCGCAGAAATTGAGAACACATTTTTTGTATTTAATATACTTTATACTACGGAGATTCGTTTTTTTTGTTTTAAATTCTAATTGGAAGTGGAAAATCACAAAGAAAATAGGTATCCTAAATATTGTAAGATTATTTAAAGGTTCTCTAAAGATTTCTAAGGTTCTCTTCATATTTACAAGATTCTCATGATTCTCTAGATTATCTGAAGAAACTCTGTACATATGTCCAAATGTACTCAAGATTTTTTGAAATTCTCAAGAAATTCGGTAATATTCTCAAGATTTTGCGACGATTGTTAAGAATCTTTTTTAAGCTTCTCTAGATTTCTTGAATATTCTCAAATATTTGTCCCATGCAAGATGCCAAAGAATAATTTATCGCTCAATCTAATGACATTTTTGTTTTTATTGGCTAATATAATCTTCAGAAATTTTAATTATGATAAAAAATCTGTGACCTATGTTTAACCTGAGTCTCGAACGACCTGATGCATGTAAAAAATTTGATTAAATAAAGAAATAGAGTTTTTGACGATTATAAATTACGGATTATAATATTTATATCATCCTCATAAGAATATTGGTTGGGTGAAACAGTATAATCTTTAACAAAAGATTGAAAACAACAAGATTTTGAATATGAAAGCAATATATTTTTATTTCAATTTAAAATATATATTTGCATTTAAGAAAACTCAAAACCGTCGGTTTCATAGGTACATATTTCAAACGGTTGATCAATAAAATCTAGTAATCCGTACAAAATTGAATTAGGAGTTTCCTATGTACCAAGCCAAATTTATAAAAGACGCGCTCAATTCCTACTGACGTTGAGATTGATTTCGAAATACAAATTACTTTATTTCACTTTTTAGTCCAAATAAATTGGAATCTAATCAAGGGGCAGTGGTCACTCGCTTAGCGTCAGATAATTTTTCACAAAAATCATTCATAGAAAATGTTGCACAGAACAGAGTTAATTTGGTACATAATTTATAAAATGTGGAAAATTTTAGTGGCAAATTTCTTCGACGAAAGTGATTCCGATTCATTTACTTTATTTTCTAAAACAATGATATTTTCATTAAAAAGTGCATTTGGGTATAGTTACACAGCAACGTAATGTAACGATGTCATAAATGCTCCCTAAACCCGTGGAAATGGGTTTTTGCATCACAAGCAGTGTTGCAAAACGTTACTCGTAACGTAAAAATGAAATAACGAACTTAAGTAGCGTTGTTAATAATAATTACTTTCGTTTCGTTTTAAAAATTCATCTGGTGACAATAACGTAACGATAACTTAAATATTTTATTTCGTTTTTTGAACGATTTTGCAAATATCGATTATATAAAATCCGACATATCTGCTCTTTTTATATGTACGTGCACGCTTTAACTAAAGATTTTGGTAGTTCTAAAATTTTTTTGGTATTTGTGGCAAAATATTAAGCATTTTGTAAATTTTTGATTTGATCTCACTCTGATGAGGTTACGAGTTCGAATCCCAACAAAAAACACGTAAAAAAGAAAAACAGAGTTTTTTACGAGATATTTCCAACCATACCTTTGAATTGAAAAATTCAAATTACGTCCCTTGAGTTTAATTGCTCACAAAAATCCCGAATAATTAAAATTCCCCAAAATGTTGTCTAATATGCAAGCCAAAATATGAAATAATTGACCAAGTGTCGCTTATTGATTTCACATTGATTGGAAGCAATCAATAATGACTATACACGTGACATAAAATGTGGCCTATGTTATAATATAGAAATATTACACCTCATATGAATTCACACAATAGTGATGTCTAGAGATTTAATCCCAAAAATAATGTTAAAATATTTCCGAAAAATAGGAGTCTAATGACAATTGAGAATTCAACTTAAGTAAATAGAGTGATGATGAAGTCTCAACTTCAAAATATCATCGCATTGGTAGCGAAATGAATAGATTTGAGCTCATTCTGGCACTAATGAAGTTACGAGCTCGAACCCCAACCGAAACACTTAAAAAAGGAAAAATATTTGTCTGTTCCACAACGAAATAACGTACCGCAAAAATAAATATAATGCATAAAAACGAAACGCATATAACGTTACGATTTTTTTTTCTTTTTGTAAAACTGATCACAAGTCCAAATAAATCCAAATCATGTTGTAGCTGTTTCCAAATTCGTACTTATTCACAGGGCTGCCAAAATGACTAAAAAAAATCCAAACCATGTCGTTACTGTTTCCAAATTACTTATTGGCTAAGACTGCATTCATTTGCTTCCCAAGCATTTGCGACTGGTTTTAAAATTTTTAAGCCTTTTTTATCAAGTACATGTTAAGTACCTGGCAAAAATTTTAATATTTAAAATCGAATCCATCATGTTCCTCCTCAATCATATTCTTTTTCCTGTTATACACGTCAATCGGTTTGTATGCAAACAGTCAAACTATTGAGGTCACTCTCTGTCATAGTGACAGAATTCAGAGGGATTCCTTTGTCCGTATATTGTACAAACGGAATGCTTTGCCGGACTTCGGGGGCGTCCAATCCCCAAAAGTTTAAAGAAAGCGTTCGTCAACATCTTAGAATGCATGTAGTTGTGGAACCTACGTCTTAAAAAGCATCTATGTATTGTTGTGACACATATTGTAAATTCTTAAACACAACATTTTTTATTGAAAAATTAATGTAATGGAAAACATTACATCAAGTCAACCAACATTGAGATGAAATATGTAATCTAATTTTACAAATCTCGCACCGAATCTATAATTTTCTTTTCAGAACTAGGATGTTCCTTTTGATTCACAGTAATGACACATATTTGTCACTTTTTATTTAGAAATTAAACGAATTGCGTTTGTCGGCAATCGAATACCAGATCCGCCAGCACTTTTGTACAAATGTTTTGACATGTGATTCCTTTTAAAAACTTTCAAAATTTTAATGGCGTATTAGGCGTAAATGTATTAAAAACGATAAAATACCACATTATGCAACAGTTAAATTAAAAAATCAATGTATTAATAGAAAATTCTCAGATCAGCAACATTTCTCCTATGTTGCAAGGAATTTAACTCATTAATAAGAGTTGATTTGCTAAATAGTTTAGCAGTTCTGCGCTGAACAAACTCAATTTACTTCATACTACTAAAATCAGATACACCCCCATATGTGAGAACAATACTCCATGCAGGGAGTATAAATGATTTATATATTAAAAGGAGCTGTTCGCTATTGAAAAACTTACGAAATCGTTCCAAAGATCAAAATTTTTGAACAGCGTTCTTAGCTAGGTTAAAAATATGAGAATTTCATTTCATATTGTTTTCAACTTCTATTCCTAGAAGTATGTATGTACAGTTGATCAATTTTCTTTGAAGATTTTTTATTTTTTAACGCTATCTTAAAGTTTGGAGGAAGAAAATTATTTTATCTTATTATACTCTTATTGATACTCTGGTGTAACGTGTCAAGTTTGCAGGCTTAGGTAAAATCGATTTGATATAGATAGAAGCCCGTGTATCCATAATGTAAAATACCGTCAAATCAGCGACATACCAGGAATCAAGCTCATTAGTAAGATTTGAATTGCTGATCAATTTAACAGCCCTCTGTTGTATACATTCAATCAAGACCTGTATGGTACACTCCATATGTGACAACAATAATCCATGTAGGGCGATCGTCTTTCGGCGAAAACCGCATTGTCTTTAAGTATTTTTGACCAGTTAACAAAGAACCTCATATTTTTAAAATTAATGTTTTTTTCAAATATTTTAGCTACAATCGATTAGTTTGATATGGGTTTGTAATTTGTTGTATCCGTTTTCGTACCTTTTTTGGAACTGGCTGTGCCTACACTAGCCATTTCCCAAAAAAACTAATATTTCAAATTATATATATGTCGTGGGAACAGCGTGTTTGATTGAGCTTGTGAAACGTACGTTATAGCTTAAACATCTGAAAAGCATATGATCGAATCTGGCATGCCAACTTCATGTAGACATAAAGCATATTCAAAAATGCCTCACCGATCAAAACATTTCGGTATCCATCGATAGTTTTTCTTCCGAATCTAAATTAATTATTACTGGTGTTCTCCAAGGCACAGTTTTATTCCCCACTCTATTTTTAATTTATATCAATGATCTGTTGAAAATTATCAGTAACACGACAAATAGTTTTGCATACAGTATATTGCACAGGTCATTCGTTCCCCTATCTTCAAAGGTAAAATGAATGAAAAAATAAATCTCGCCCGGAGAAACGTTGTTATAAATGTAAACGAGGACCTTGAAGGAGAAAAGCACCGAGGACCGAGAATAAAGTCGCCGATTGGGGTAAAAAAATTTATTCAATTCTAATTCCACCAAAAAACAGCTATTGATTGTTTTTAGATCATAGACCGAGTTCCCCAATGATACTTCCATTAGTATCTATGACGAACAAATAGCATCCTAATTAGATGGTAAAAATATTTCATTCCGTATAATTTACTCCACATTTATAAGTTCTACATTCGTCCATGTATGGAATATTGTTGTCAAGTCTTGTGTGGTGCATCTATTTCGATCTAGGCTCTAGGCTAAATTTAACATCAAATCTTGATTTCCTACAACATTGTCGCACTGTTGCTGATCTCTGGTTTAATTTTTGTTTTTTTATCAAATGAACTGTGCATACATGTACAAAAAATTTAATTTGGCTTTTATATAGACTCTTAATAGTTTTTTTGTACAAATCATTTTATTTTACCTATTTTTTACAGAAATAAAGGGTATGGAACCAATCCCCTTTTTTTCTATATGCTGCATGGCTTTTTATGCACGGTTTTTTTTACACGTCTTTTCCTGGAACGTATTTACCGTGTAAAAAGAGAATTGGGTGTATTTAAAAAAAACAATTTTTGTTTAAAACATTGTTTTTTTGGAATAAAAACCATTTTTTTCAACATTGTTTCAAACAGTGTTTAAAACAAACTAACTCTGTAGAGGGGTGGGTAGGGGCGTCAAATCTTGTTCTTGCCTAGGGCGTAGTTAAGCCTCGTCCCGGCTCTGTATATATATATATATATATATATATATATATATATATATATATATATATATATATATATCACTGGCGGGCGGTACGAAGAAAGCAGGGTCATACCTGCTTACCCAAACAAAATTTAAAATAGTCTTCTTAACAAAAATTTAAATTAATTAAAGAATATAAAAACATTCTAAATTGATTAATAATATCATTTATTTATTAACGATTATTCTAATATTCCAAAAATCTATATTTACATGTCAGTCTTTTTGAATTTTCAACACTCCAAATCTAAAATGCACATTTAAATAAAATATAAAAAAATTTTGTTTTTTGGCAGATTTTATCTTTTCTTTGTTCTATGGTCATTAGTAAAATTTCTGCTTTCAATCGCTATGTATTCCTTAGAAGTTGTATTGAAAAACAAACAATTAAAGTCCCAATAAAATGTGTGAAAATAAGCAGAAGATAATTCTGCTTTTAAAGTTTTTTCTTTCTTTTCCTTTTGTCATTTCAAATTTTGTACATTTTGAACACAAGTTTTTTGGTTATGTCGTATGAGCGAATATAAAGAAAATTGTTTGTTAGTTTTTTCCTGATAAGATTGAAATTATTTTTAATCTATTTGTTGTGTTACTAAAATTAATAACATTATTTATTTATAGTTTTAATGGGTGTAATATTTCGTTTATTAAAATGGTGCAACCATTAAATAATATAGTTTCCAGTGATTTAAATTATGAAATTATTGGATCTTTCATTGAAGGTTTTTTATGTATGTTTCTTGAAAACGGTTCATTCGATTTGGATGATTTAAATTGTATTCTGTTAAGGTAGACTCCCAAGTGGTCCATTTTTTTATGACGTGAAAAATACCGTTTTTCTATGATAGCAGAGGAAAATTTTATTTTCAAGCAGGCTTAATCCCCTGTGAAAATGGGCTTTTTCCCTCTATTGTAAAAAGAATAACAAATTGTAGTTGCTATGGTATTTTCATATAATTTTAAAACAAAGCAACCATATGTAAAAATAGAATATGACTTTGAATGTTATTTTGTCGATTTCTAATTTAATAAATTCTAAGAAATATCGTTTATGTATTTACTATCATAGAAAAAAGTGTATTTCCTACGCGAGATAAAAACATTTTGCGTTCGTGAAATTGTCCAACTGGACGTTAACGGCTGAACAAATTTTTAATTTTTAACCGCTGAACAAATTTTCACTCACGAAAAAGCAGCGTTTTCATCTCTTGTATAGCAAAATGTACTATTTTCAGAAAATTGGAAAAACTATATTTTTTTATGTATTTTCGCCAGTTTATCGAAAACAGCTCACTTGATTTGGATGGTTTAAATGTATTCTATTAAGATAGATGCCCAGGTGGTCCCATATTTTTTGTATTACCTGGAAAACGGTCGTTGTTCAGGAAATTGAAAAAAAACTATATTTTTCATGTATTTTCGTCGATTTCTTTGAAACAGCTTAATCTATTTGGATCTATTTGGACGGTTGTACAGTTGTATTTAATTGATATAGATGCCGAAATGGTCCTAAATTCCTTTCTATGACATAAAATATCCCCTTTTTCAAAAATATGATAAAACCATGTTTGTTAGATTTTCATCGATGAATGCTTGCCGCGATTTTAAGTTATTACTTCAAAAACACTTTCTTAGCCGCCTTTTGATTTTATGACTACACAAAATGAAATAATAAATAAACTTTTTTAAAAAATAAAACCGACTTCAAAAAAAACAAAAGAGGCACAAAAAAGTGGAAAATAACTCAATTGTGCCTTTTAGAGACGAAAATACGTATAAATTTTGATTAATTTAATTTAATTATAGTTAGTTACATACAAAAAATTACGCTTTTAAACAAAGATATTATATTGTAAAAGTTATTTTTTTATAATAGCTTTTATATTATGAAATTTATTTTCAATACAAAATGTTCGAAGTCACATCTCATCGATTGCCAACAGTTTTGTACCACAAATAAATCTTATAATATAATAACTATTACAACAACTATAATAATTATAATAAAATATAAGTTTTATAATATAACATCTTTGTTTAAAAGTGTAATTTTTTGTAGTTAAGTATAATTAAATTAAATTAATCAAAATTTATATGTATTTCTGTCTCTAAAAGCCACAATTGAAATATTTTTCACTTTTTTGTGCCTCTTTTATTGTTTCTGAAGTCTGTTTCATTTTTTTAAAAATGTTTATTTTATTTTCTAAAGAAAAGGGTATTTAAACCTACGATGGTTATCATAATTTAAATAATTTTTTTAATGCCGTTAGTCAACACCAAGCCATATTATATTAATCAATCAATTTTTTCAAATTATTCGGGAGTGTTATAATGTTGAAAGTGTTATCAATATATGATCAAGAATTGGACACATTTTTATAGGAATCCAAAGTATTTTTAGGCATTTTTAGTCATATACAAAATGATTTGAGTGAATCAATAGGTGTTGATCTAAAAAACTCAATTTTTTTAGAAATCAAAGTTTGTTTATTTATTGCCATACTTCTTGATGAAACATCAGATATATCTTATAAGTCGCAATTGTCAACAATAGGACGATTTGTAACTAAAACAGAAGAAGTTTTTGAAAGACTCTTAGCTTTTACAGATATTAGTGCAGACTGATCTGCCAAAGCCTTATCACGTCATGCAATCAATACAATGGAAGAACTATCATGTGGGTATAAATTAAAAAATGTTCTGTTTTTTATATAATCTGCTTACCGTCTATCGAAACCCACTGCACGCCACT
>CAVNZG010000888.1:0-13896 GCA_963693315.1 Diogma glabrata
ATATTAGACTGGTCGTTAAAAACTAAATTTTCCGAGACGCCCCCTAGAAAAATTCTTTGTGGTCAAAAAACCAGAATGGCACTATTTTTTTTTTTTAAGTCAAAAGAACACGTGCCGCAAAATCATCGAAGTTTATTTTTTGATAAAATTGTTAATATCTCATAAAATATGCAGATGTCAAAAAAAATCACATGATCTTTTTTGTAGGAAATTTAATTCTCTACAAAAAAGGTCCAAGTCATTTTTTTCCTAAAACCTATATTTCTGATGATATTTTAAAATAAAACTTGAAATTCTTCGAAACCCGTAAAACCAAATGATGAAAAGTTTGACGAAAAAGCACTAATTTTGATTTTTTTTGTCACGATTATTTTTTTATACATTTCATTCTATAGCATAAGAAGAAAATTAGGACTTTTTCGTCATATTTATTTTTTATGTTTTTTAAAAATTACGAAAACTTACAAGTTCATTTTCAAAATATCATGAGAACTATACGTTTTCAGGAAAAAATGACTTGGACCTTTTCTGTAGAAAATTAAATTTCCTACAAAAATGATTATGTTATTTTTTTTTACATCTGCACATTTTATGAGATATTTGAAAAAATCTACGAATTTTTCAAAAAATCAACTTCGACGATTTTGCGGCACGTGTTCTTTTGATTTAAAAAAAAAAAAAATAGTGCCATTGTGGTTTTTTGACCACAAAGAATTTTTCTAGGGGGCGTCTCGGAAAATTTAGTTTTTAACGACCAGTCTAATATATATATATATATATATATATATATATATATATATATATATATATATATATATATATATATATATATATATATATATATATATATATATATATATATATATATATATATATATATATATATATATATATATATATATATATTTTAGTGTATATATATATATATAATTTATATATATATATATATATATATATATATATATATATATATATATATATATATATATATATATATATATATATATATATATCTGTAGGTGGGAGGTAAACTACACCAAGTCCAATTTTTTCAATATACGTTTTTTTATACTGTTAGAATCAGGATTTTGTTCTCTACCGAGAGGTTAATAGCACTGAGTCCTAACTAGTGTAGTTTTCGAGATAGAACAATTTTAAATAGTCCAAGTCCATAGTAAATAGTCCATTTGCAAACAGTTTTTTGGCTTTCCTGTAAAATTTTAAAAATGTGACTTGGTGTAGTTTACCTCCCACCTGCAGATATATATATATATATATATATATATATATATATATATATATATATATATATATATATACATATACATATATATATATATATATATATATATATATATATATATATATATATATATATATATATATATATATATATATATATATATATATATATATATATATATATATATATATATATATATATATATATATATAAACCGTTTATTTTGAAAAATTGGTAAGTTCATTTCACCAAAATAAAATGGTTAATGGTAACAATAATCACAATTCTTATAATTCTTGTTAGCTTAATTTCAGAATCTATTTTTTACATTTTTCACGATCCTCATCAGGTTGATTCCATTGGATGAGATTCCGGAAATGACAATCTCAAACAAGAAAAAAGTTCTAAACATAAAACAGTGGGTGCAGATGCTAAAGAAGAAGCTGAAGAGGAACAAGCAAGATTTTGGCGGTAGCCTCAGTGTTTTAAAATAAAAATAATATCCATTTGATTAATTTTTTGAATTTTAGAAACCGAAAGATGAAGATTCAGAAGTTCCTTAAATTTCTTCTTCTCAAAAAAACAGTTTAAATGTGTGTAAACTTAAAATAATAAATATATTATATGATATTGTAAATTAATATTGTCTAAAATACACAAGTCATTTGTATAAATTATGTAAAGAAGCCTTTATTTTAATAAAAAAAGTAAACATATATTTAATAAAAATATTGGAGCTGCTTGGTCTCTAAATGGTAGATTTTAAGTTTGCTAAACAATATTCATAATAAAAGAGGAACACTATACATAATATAATATATTTATATTTCAATCAAGTTTAATGGAACAAACTCTGAATCATCTTATAACTCTTCTTATCAAGCATCCTCGACAGAAAAATCTCAATATCCATCATTCCGAATAACTCTTCGGCAACAATCGCATATTCTGGATCATCCATCAATCAACTCATCTCTATCGGATATAACGAACGAACTTCTTCTCTACGTTTATATCCATTTATTAACCTTCCTATGAATAAACGATTGAACTTAATTAATGTTAAAATTTGCGTATTGACCACAAGCTCACTAAAACACAAAATATTTAAAACTATCAAGAAAAAGAAATTACAATAAAACCTCAAAATATATAAGCTTATTTATTGTCTTTTTTTAAGCAGGAACCAGATGAGAATACATTTTAAGGCAAATTTTTCCTAAAATTAACGATTATGTTAAACGAGAAATAAATAAAATTTTGAATAAAACCTACTTATTTCAAAGAACAGTACATGCTGCCACCTAAGTTATGTTTGTGTTACTATATACAAATTATACACGGTACCACCCTACGATTAAATCGTCGCTTTAATAATGAAACAACGTATGCTATTTATACGTTGTTTTTATATAATAGGTGCGCTGCATTCCCCATAAGGGTATCTTTGAATTGGTGTTTTTACATTTTCGAATTATTTTATGACTGGGGGTAAGAATTAATAAATTATAAATTAACGTCCATGCAAATGCATGCGCACATCAAACTTTAAACTCAAATATCTCGAAACTATACATTTGCGTATACGTCATTTCATTATTAAAGCGACGAAATACAAACACCATCAAACGCACCAATACTACAAATTAGATGCTTCACTCAAAAAGTCTAGTTACTCTTCCTTAGATATTTATTCAATGGTTCACAATGAAAAAACGTTTACTAATGAGAATTGAGCAACTTTTCGTTATTATTTTGATTTGAAACATCTATTGGCACCTTAAAAGAAAAACAAATGATTTTGCGTTTCGAAAAACGGTATAACAATTTTATGCCATCACGCTTAATCAAAAATAATAAATATTTTGAACAGTTTCTGTAAAACAAATAAATTTTATAAGAATTATACAAATAATTTTGAACTTTATTGATTTTATTCATAATTCTAAATAATACAAAATGTGTTTTTTTTATTTACATGGAAAGATGAAAGTTTCAAAAAATTCTTGGAACCCGCCTTTGCAAGTTTAAGACGCAGGGTTTTACCGGCTAAAACCATCTCCCTTGCTCGTGATCCTGTTGTATCACTGCGGTACCACCAATTTGTTCATTCTTTCGCACGGCAGGGTTGCTTATTATAATATTATGTTGTTATGGTTTTGCTGCATAGTGTTGGTTATAGCTAATCTTCGTATATCTCGTCTTAGTCGTTTAATCATACTTGTGATGATCTCATTCGCTATGTCCCAGTTATCTTTTGATCTCAGCATAAATAGCACGAGACTATGTGGAGTGGTTAATTTTCCCAAATGCTGCTCAATAAGTCTTCGTGTGTTTTCAAGCCTTCCGCATTTAACTAGCTTTGCGTTTTTGGCCTTTTCCTCACAGTGTACACGTAAAGATCCATAACCTGAGATCATCTGTTCAAGAGTGTTTAAAAATTTATTTTATAAATTCTACTATAAAATTTTATGTTTCACATCTGCCTGGTGTGCCGTGACAGCATAGATTTTTTTTAATAGTAGCACAATGCTTTAAATGTGGTTACTATCTTAAGGTGACCAGATTATTTTAAAACCAAAAGATGTTATTTTTTTGTCAAAACGTTTTTATAAAATCTTGATAATTAAATTATAAAAATTGTGAAATAGTAGAAATAATAGTATATTATGCTATGATCATGTAATGACGGTTATTAATACACGAGCATTAACCGGGATACGAAACGAGCCGTAGGCGAGTTTCGTATGGTATATGCGGGTGTATTAATTACATGAAAGTGGCATACAAGAAAGGGCCATTACATGAAAGTGGTATGGTATATGCGAGTGTATTAATTACATAAAAGTGGCATACATGAAAGGGCCATAACATGAAAGTGGCATACGCTATTTTTCTACACCCGGTAAATAACGAAGAACGAAAATTACAACGAAAATTTCAATTTTCCAAATTTCAAAGTTCAATTTTTTTTCCCATACGAAAATTTCAACAAACGTCAAATGCATAGCATGTTTGATTGAAAAACTATGGGTTTCTTTCTATTAATTAAAAATCTGTATCGTAATAAAATCTGTACCGAAATGAATATCATTATAAAACGGATTTTGGTCATATAAGGGTATTTTTATAGTACGGGTGTAGAAAAAAAATATTAGTTTAAAAGTATAAACTCTGAAAAATATTATTTAAATTAATAATTGTGAAGTGACGCGTGTTGTAAACTTCTACAACACAGAAGTAAAACGCTAAATTATTACAGTGGTGACTCTGAGTGCACGGGATAACAAAACAAAAACCCGGAAAAACACATTGTAACAAAGAAACTTCCAGAAAATATTTCACCAATCATTCTACCGACATTTTGTATTTGGACTACATTATTTTTACTTGGATTACATCATTTTTATTTGGATTACATTAAATGCGGTTACAATAAAAAGCAACACAACATTTAATCATCTTTTAATCAATCATCATCTTATATATTAATACGCTAAAAAAAAACTTTGTACAGCCTAAGGCTTTTTTATTCGAATTTTGTTTCATTTCAAATTTTCACAGCTATCTGATATTAGTGTAACTTAGATTTTAAAGATTTTTGGGATTTTTCGGATCATAAATAAAAAAGTTATTATATACGATAAACTTTTTATATACCTTAGCATTATAAGTTTACATACAAGTAAAAAAAAAAACGAAACAAATGAAATTTAAAACTTAAAACCAGCGTTGCCACTCAAAAAAATTAAAATGTATCCAATTTTATAAAAAAATCTATCCAAATGTATCCACTTTTTTGACAAAATGAAACATGATTATTTGATATTGCTAAAGGACTAATTACAATATATGTTAAGTGTATCCTGATCACATTTATTTATATTTATAATATAACAACAAAAAAATCACATTAATTCAAATTTTTATCTGATGATTTTTATATGTGTTTTATTTGATGAATAAATTCCATATACATTTATTGCACAGTTTTTGTCACCTCCAAAAATTCCTCTTTTTCCAGTTTATTGTATGCTAAAAATGATTGTACTGCATATCCCACACTTATTTCAGACAATTGTATATGGTTTTCTTCATTTTCAAAACCTAGCTCATTTACATTCCTTAGATTTAAGAAACGATAAGGGTCTATAAAATTGTATAAAATGATTTTTAAATCGACTTTTAAATTATTAAAAAGAATGTGATCGATTTTCAAAAACTGTTTAAAATTAGTTACACTGCTCGCCAATTTCTGACACTTTTTCTTTCACATAAAGAGAATAGACGAACAATATAAAAAATTTCATAAACATTTTCAAAGTTTTTGGAAATCCAACACAGCTAAAGGCATATTAATAAAATGTATCCATTCTAGCAGTTTTGTGATTTTTTTGTATCCAGTATCCATTTAATAAATTTTTCAAATAATGTATCCAAATGGATACAAATGTATCCAAGTGGCAACGCTGCTTAAAACTTTATTTTCTTTTTTTATATTTATTTTCTCTCAGTTAGTTTATACATTTCCTTTGAAGTTTAGAGAATTTAGTTTATGAATTGATTTAGGGGTCGATAGACGTAATATTTTTCTTTGTTTTTTTATTATAGGAGGGCTATTATTTTGAAAACGTCTATTTTTTTGTTGACTTTTAAATTTTTGATTTTTACAAAATCTGAAATTTTGATATTTTGTTGGTATTGACGAAAGGAAAAAAGTAATTTCTGCTTTTATTTTTTGTGTACTCTGAATCGGAGTTATGCGCGGTTGAATTTTTGAGGCTTTTTCAAGTAGTTTGGGTAATGGTGTCAATGTTTTGTGAATAGGTGCCACAAATTTCATCTGACTTAAGTATATTTTTGCAAGTAAAAAGGAAAATAATTGAATAATTGAAACCAGGAGGGCCCGGCGTGCTTCGCTACGCTTATAAATAAAGTTTTTGCGTAGACATTTTGTTGACGTAGAAGCAATGATTTTAAAAAGTGGTAATGAGAAATGCTAGCATATAATTGTTAATTTTTCTTTTTAAATATATGAATGAAAAATAATCAGAACTCTAGCTGATCAGTTCGGATATATGAAAAATTAGCGATCAAATAAGCTAGAGATCAAATAAGCTTACTTGAAAACTTATTTGATCGCTAATTTTTCATATATCCGAACTGATCAGCTAGAGTTCTGATTATTTTTCATATATATATTTAAAAAGAAAAATGCATTTCTTATTACCACTTTTTGAAATCATTGCTTCTACGTCAACAAAATGTCTACGCTAAAACTTTATTTATAAGCATAGCGAAGCACGCCGGGCCCTCTTAGTTTCAATAATTGGACATCAATAGCGGTAAACGCATCGAATCAAAAACTACATTTCACATCAACATTCAACATCATACACGGACAATAATCTCCAGTTTAGTGAAACATATTTGTTCTTGGCGTAGTTTATCACTGATGTCACCTATTTTGGAATATAATTCATACACAACTGTAAACATCATTCTACAATCAACATTAACCGGTCAATCATAAATATTTTTTTCGGCAAACGGCTGTAAAGTTTAACTTTACTGCCGCTAGGGAGTTAGCTAAAGTCTTACTTTTGAGCCTGACAGCAAAAGTAACGTCTAGCGACAGCAAAAGTAACGCCATTTTTATTTTATATTACGGAGGCCGTAAAGTAGCATTTGTTATTTGTTAGTTTGTTATTTTTTCAAACATATCGACACTATACTCGATTTTGTAAAAAAGCCTCCTAACGAAAATCTTTATGACGACTTAAAAGATCTTTTGATTACAAGACACTCTCTTAGCGTCGAACGGAAAATCAAACAGTTATTGTCCAACGAGCAGATAGGTGATAGAAAACCATCTGATTTTTTCCGATATTTGTCTAATCTTGTTGGCGAGCCACAAACGATAAGTGATGAATTAATTAGAAAATTATGGATTCGTAGACTCCCACAGGTTGTTAGCTTAGCTGTTATAGCACAAGCAGATAAGGAAATGTCTGTCGTTCTTCCACTTGCTGATAAATTATGGGAAGCTTCTCAAACAACTATCTCAGCTGTCGGAACACCAAACAACCATCAGGAAAATGATCAAATTTCTTTTTTAAGAAAAGAAATTAGTGCTTTGAAAACCATGATGTCTAGCCTACACGTCTCTCGTGGCAGATCACCTGCTCGACGACATAACAGTCAACCAAGAAGAAGTCGATCTCGTTCACGGTCACAACCATCTATGTGTTGGTAACATAGAATATTTGAAGATCGTGCATAAAAGTGCCGCTGCAGATCTAACGAATCAAAAAACTTGAGTAACTAGAGTCTGCTACCACTTCGGTGGGTAGCAAACCGTATCACAAAAACCGCCATTTGTTTATTAGTGATAGCGACAACAATATTACGTTCTTAGTCGATACGGGTGCCGATGTATCGGTCTTACCTCACAAATCATTTACTATTGATAGACAGGTTCCAAATTATTCATTGTCAGCTGCAAATGGCTTCACAATTGCCACGTTTGGCTCAAAACTTTTATACGTCAATTTAGGGCTAAAAAGAAACTTTCCACACGATTTCATTCTTGCTGCAGTTAATCGTCCAATCATAGGGGCCGACTTTTTTAACAAGTATGAATTATTGGTAGATGTGGCAAATTGCTGTCTAATCCACAATAAAACTAAGCTTGTTGCAAAGGCTTCAATAGCTGTCATTGATACTCCAACTCCTGTTAATTTTTTGGTAGATAATGAATTTGTCAACCTAATACGCGAATTTTCATCGTTAATAAAACATAATATCAGTAATGAAGTTATAAAATACCACGTTACTCACAAAATAGAACAAACATTACATTACCTTTCAGCAGACCTAGAAGGCTGGACCCGAAAAAACATAAAAGTGCGTATAGAGAGTTCCAGCATATGATTGTATTGGGCATCTGTCGGAAATCATCGTCACTTGCATCCTCCCCGTTACATATGGTCAGAAAAGACCAAGATGATTGGTCACCATGCGGTGATTGCCGTCGTTTAAACGCGATCACCGTTCCAGACAGATACCCAATTCCTCATATACACACGTTTTCGCGACAACTGTATAATAGTACCATTTTCTCAAAGATCGATCTCGTAAGGGCGTACCACCAAGTACCGGTACACCCAGACGATATTCATAAGACCGCGTTAACAACACCGTTTGGGTTGTTCGAGTTTCGCCTGTTCCCTTTGGCCTAGGGAATGCTGGAAATAAATTTCAACGTTTTATCGACGAGGTTTTGGTTAACTTAAATTTCGTTTTCGCATATGTTGACGACATATTGATAGCAAGTCCAGATAGAGACACGCATCTCTCTCACCTCCGACAAGTCTTTGAACGTTTTTCTCATTATGGGATAACGATTAAAACATCCAAGTGCATTTTCGGTGTTCCAACCTTAGATTTCTTAAGACATACAATAGCCGACGGAGCTAAACCTTCAGCCTCTAAAGTAACGGCCATACAAGATTTACCAAGCCCGTCTTCGATTAAGAAAATACAGCAACTATATTTGGTATGATAAACTATTACCACCGTTTCCTACCTAATATTGCTAAAATACTTGTGCCAATACACAATCATCTATCCACATTACTGAAATTACCAAAATCTCCAAAAAATTTCTCATGGCCTGAACAATGCGAAACAGCATTTTGTCAAGCGAAAGCTTTGTTAGCAAATGCTACTCTCTTCGTTCATCTAGCAGAAAACGCACCTCTCAGTATTACTTGCGATGCATCTAATACTGCAATGGGCGCTTCGCTTCAACAATTAAATAAAAATGGATGGGAACCAATTGCTTTCTTCTCTAAAAAGCTATCACCAATTGAATCTCGGTACTCAACATTCGACCGCGAGTTACTGGCGATGTATAAAGCAGTAAAAAACTTCCGATATCACGGAGAAGGTAGAGAATTCACCATCTACACGGACCACAAGCCTCTAACAACTGCCATCACGTCAAAAACGGAGCGGAGTCCACGACAGTCAAACCATTTAGATTTCATAGCACAATTTTCCAGCGACATTCGTCACATTAAAGGTGAAGACAATATTGTCGCCGACACTTTGTCTCGAACGACTTGTTCCGTCGAAAAACTAGAAGGTTTTGACGTAAACCGCCTCATTTTGTCTCAAAAAACTGACGAAGAATTAAATAATATGTTGCAAAGTCCTAATTTGAAGTCTAAAGTTTTGATGACCATAATGTCAACTTCTCAGTCGAAGGATAAAATCTGGTGTGAAACAAGCACAAATAATGCCAGACCATTTGTTACTAAAGCTTTTCGAAAAGTTATTTTCAAAAATATTCACGAGCTTTCTCATCCTGTCATCCGTGCTACTAGGAAACTAATATCCTCAAAATTTTTCTGGTCCAAAATGAACCACGAAATCGGGATGTGGACGAAACAATGTGTTCAATGCCAGTTGTCTAAAGTTTGCAGACACACAAAATCGGAACATGGTAAGTTTCTAATACCCCAGTGTAGGTTTGAGCACATACACATGGACATAGTGGGTCCGTTGCCAATCTCTAATGAATTTTCGTACGTCATTACCGTTGTCGATCGTTTTACCAGATGGCCGAAGGCGTATCCGGTAAAAGATATTTAGCAACTATATCGTTAAAACCTTCTTAAACGAATACGTTCCTCGTTTTGGAGTACCACAAACGATAACTACCTTCGTGGAGTACAATTCGAAAGTCATGTTTTCAAGGAATTGACAAAACTTATCGGATCAAATCACATCCATACTACCTCATACCATCCTCAAGCGAATGGTATGGTGGAGCGCTTGCACCGTCAATTAAAATCATCGTTGATCGCTAAACAAAACGCAATAAATTGGAGTGACGACTTACCTCTTGTTTTACTTGGTCTGCGATCAACAGTTAAGGAAGACCAAGATTGTTCGCCAGCCGAACACTGGTCTATGGGCAGACATTAACAATACCGTCTGAAGTTTTGATCACAGGCGAGGGAAACGAACCACTATAGTACGTCACAATTTTGGAAAAATTACGAAATCGTACAAACAGTCTCACAGCAACCGACACTCGTAAGGTAAAATTTTCAAATACATATGTCCCGGGCTGTCTCGATACATGTAAATATGTCTTCATTAGAGTGGACAAAGTCAACCCCACTTTAAGTCCACCGTACGAAGTCCACCGTACCATTCAAAGTCGTCAAACGACTTGGGAAAATTTTTGTGATAGTAATAAGAGACAAACACCAATCAATTTCCATTGACCATTTGAAACCTGCGCCCGAACCTCCAAACTGAAGAGGGGGTACTGTAGTGATTTCGATATTGTGGGCAACCCTAAACAAGAATCCGACAATAATCATAAAACCCACCCACACGCATTTTGAACATGATGGATATAAATCGTAAAAACGATTACCTTTTCTTCCTTCTTTACAAATCAACTTCGCTTGCGCAGATATTTAAATAAATACAATTCAAGCGATCTGATTTGTTTCTCAAATCATATAAAAATAAAATTGATTTGTTTCTCAAAAATATAAAAATAGTTTACTTATTTTTTTCTATGATTGTTAAAATGAATTTTTATAAAATCTTGATAATTAAATTATAAAAATTGTGAAATAGTAGAAATAAAAAAATATTAGTTTAAAAGTATAAACTCTGAAAAATTTTAATTAAATTAATAATTGTGAAGTGATGCGTGTTGTAAACTTCTACAACACAGAAGTAAAACGCTAAATTATTACAATTTCTTTCCATTTATTTTAATACTGACTTGAGTCTTAACACATTTAATTCAAATTTCAGTCTTTTCAAATGTTGTATATCATTAATTAATGAAAATTCTCTTTCCACCGATGTGTTCGGTGAAGAGAGAATAATGAAATGAAATGAAATGAATAATAAAAATATGGAGGGGCTGAATTCTCAAGCTCTGAGATATCAAGCTTGGTTAAAGATTTTGATATAGTTTCTGGCAAAAAACTTTTATGAGGACATGGTTTTTAGTTTTGGGCAGCGATGTCGAACATCAATACGTTGTCGGAAAATTATAACAGATCATAAATTAACATAATTTAGTGAAAAGATGATACAATCAGCAAACTACTCAAAAACCTCTCCATTTAGCGTTTCGAGAAAATATTTCAAAATCACAAATTCATATTTCTTTCAAGATTCCAAAAATATTGTAAAAATTAAATAAAATCTAAAATTCAAACTTTTTTCAAACAAAATTCTAAAAATATTTCAAAAATTATTACAAAATCAAAGATTAAACTTTTTTCAAAAATTCTAAAAATATTGCAAAAATTATAACAAAATCAAAAATTTCAACTTTTTCCAAAATTATAATAAAATCAAAAATTTAAAATTTTTTGAAATTCTAAAAATATTCCAAAAATTCTTACAAAATCAAAAATTCAACCTTTTTTCAAAATTCTAAACGTATATATATAAAATTCAATAATTTTTTTTTCAAAATTCTAAAAATATTCCAAAAATTCTTACAAAATCAAATATTTAAACGTTTTCTAAATTCTAATAATATTCCAAAAATTCTTAAAAATTCAAAAATTCAAACTTTTTCCATAATTCTAAAAATGTTGCAAAAATTATAACAATATCAAAAAATGAAAACTTTTTCCAAAATTATATAAAATATTATAATAAAAGCCACTATTAAAAATTTTTTAAAATTCTAAAAATACTCCAAAAATTTTTACAAAATCGGAAATTGAAACTTTTTTCAAAATTCTAAAACACATATACATATATAAAATTCAAAAATTTTATTTTTTTTTTCAAAATTCTAAAAATATTCTAAAAATTAGAATAAACTCAAATATTTAAACTTTTCCTAAATTCTAATAATATTCCAAAAATTCTTAAAAATTCAAACTTTTTCCAAATTTCTAAAAATATTGCAAAAATTATAACAATATCAAAAATTGAAACTTTTTCCAAAATTATGAAAATTATAATAAAATCAAAAATTTAAAATTTTTCAAAATTCTAAAAATATTCCAAAATTCTTACAAAATCGAAAATTGAAACTTTTTCAAAGTTCCAAAAATATTTCAAAAGCTATAACAAATACAAAAATTTCCATGTTCAATTATATTTACGTAAACAAACATCTAAATTTTCCAAAAAATTATCTAAAAACATAAATGAAATCATTTTTTAGACACACTTGACGATATTTTTTTGACAAACTTATGCAATAAAATTCTCAATAATAATAATTTCATGTTCATTATACATTTCATTTCATACAAATAACTAATTTTATTTTTTTCTAAAAAAATAAATGAAAATGATTCTTTTGACACACTTGACATCATTTTTTTGACTAACTTATAATTCTCAATAATAATAATGAAATTTCATGTCGTACAAATAATTAATTTTATTTTTCCAAAAAATGGGGTAAAAAATAAATAAAAATCATTCTTTTGACACACTTGACAACATTTTTTTGTCAAACTTATAATGCCATAATTCTCAATAATAATAATAAAATTGCATGTCAAACAAATAACTAATTTTTTTTTTCCAAAAAATTGGGTTAAAAAATAAATAAAAATCTTACTTTTGACACACTTGACAACATTTTTTTGACAAACTTATAATGCCATAATTCTCAATAATAATAATAAAATTTCATGCAAAACAAATATTTTAATTTTATTTTTTTTCCAAAAAATTGGGTAAAAATATAAATAAAAAAAGAGAGGTGTCAAGGGACACCCGGATGGAACGAAGTTCCTTTCGATTAATTAGTGAAGGAATTGTAATAAAATATTATTTTTTTTAAGTTATAATAATATTTTTTTTATTATTAACAAATATAATGTAATATAAACTTAATCACTAGGCTCAATTTTAGTAATAATTGGCTTGTGGTAACTGAAGTAGGAAACATATGTTTGGGATTCTATTTTATTTAAAAGGCTTGAAAAAACTGCATCGATGGTAGTATTATATTTTGTTGTTGATTCTGCTGGATTATTGTTTATTCTTAAATCAAATTATTCCTCTAGAAACTGTAGCAATGGTTTTGATTTTTCATTACTGAATTTGATGTTAAAATCACCGGCCAAAATGAGTGTAAGTTTATCTAAATTTTTGTTGTCTCTGCTAAGCGTTCGAGATACATCTTTAGAATACTCTAGCAGTGCTCGATGAATGAACTCCTGAATATCTATTAATTTGTTATTTGGTGAGACATATATGACTGCCATGATTAAGGCAACGCCGCTTTCCATTACACACTCTGCTGCACATTAATCTGCCACACTTGTACGTCTTACGTGCAAGTCCTGAATATTGTTCATAATGACCGACATATTTAGAGTTACAAGATTGGTCGCATCATTTGTGTTGTGATATATCGCAACTCCACCTGAACGAACAAAATCACGTTTAAAGTGGGTTATACAATTAAAATTCGGTATATGATATTCTTTTTGATTGTTATAGCAAAAAGTGTCGCTAGAGCTTTTGGTCTTAATTTTTTCCGTCTAGCCCCCTTTCGCAACGCGTGACAAGGAACTTCGTTCGAAAATCTTTCTTTCGACACACTTGACAACATTTTTTGACAAACTTATAAG
>CAVNZG010000889.1:0-22500 GCA_963693315.1 Diogma glabrata
TAAGGATGATTTTGGAAAAGTGTCGAGAGTTCAACATACCTGTGCACCAACTTTTCGTTGATTTCAGGCAGGCCTACGACTCTCTCGAACGAAAGACTCTATGGTCTGCTCTGGTGTTGTTGTAAAACAAATTACGTGTTTTACCACAACAACTTCCCAAGAACACCTGGACAGATTAGTTTTATACGCACCTCAAATTTCAAGTCCATAGCATTTATAGTTTACGAGATAATCGATATAATGTGAAAAACTCGTTTTACTCTCACCAATAGTGTTCCGTATAAAAAACGGAACCCTAACAAACGCTGACTAAAACTTTAGTTTTTGTAAATAACTTTCCACTATTTGGGTTATTCAAAATTACAAAATCGTTTTTGTCTAAATTAAATTAAAAGAAATGTTAAATTCACGAAATTAAATTACGTAATTCTCAAGTACAATAAAATGAAAGAAAAACAAAAACTAAAGTTGTTCAGTGGGTCAAATCGATTACAATAATAATTAATAATCATTTTTTAGTTATAAAAATAAGATTTCAATTAACAATTAGTGAGTCAGTTTCAGACAATTACCGGAGTCAGTTTTACAAAAATCAATAAAGCAGTAGTCAAGTAGCAATTAAGCGGTCACTCGTTCAAGTCGTTCAGTGAAAACAATCGAGTCAAGTTAGAATAGAAATAGTAGTAAACACCGTCAATCGGTTAACATGTCTTCAAAAAATATCAATTAGGCAGTTGCTAAGTTTTTAATCAGTGAAGCCAATTCTGTAATAGGTGAATAAGAATAATCAGTTTTATAATAAGTGAATAAGTTAAGTCAATTCGATAAGTCAGTGTACAAGTTAAATCGATCAGTGACTAAATTTCAAATAAATCTAGAAATATTACATGTAAAAAATTGCCCAATTCTGTAATTAGTGAATAAGAATAATCAGTTTTATAATAAGTGAATAAGTTAAGTCAATTCGATAAGTCAGTGCACAAGTTAAATCGATCAGTAACTAACTTTCAAATAAATCTAGAAATATTACATGTAAAAAATTACTGAATAAATAAGAATAAGTGAATAAACATCTGTATGAACATAAAGAAACGATACATTCCTTATATACAACAATCACTTTCTAAACAGTAGTGTATCAATCTTAACTCCAATACAATAAGTATTGTCACTCCCAAAGAGGCACTACACCGTCATCATTTGAATTTTGAACTCATCAATACTCTGTCAGTTCTAAAGAGTAAAATATACAATAGTGTCCCAAAGCCGTTTCACTATCGTCTATAAGAAGCAGTGTTCATTAAATTACTCATTACACTATATTGTCCGTAACTGTAGCAGTGTATCAAAGATATCGGTACTATACTCATCATCATATAGTAGTGTAAACTAATCATTGGCACTACATTTTATTATATAGTAGTGTTGCTATAATATTGGCACTACATTTGGCGCAGCCGGTTTGTCCTTTCCGACATAAGGACAGGAAGGATTAGATGAGCCAGCCCTCAGAAGCTACTCAGCAATTAACCAAAAACCTGAGATCAAGAACCATCAGTGTGACAACACCAACATCACCAACCACATCATCAAACCAAACTCCAGGAACATCAGGAGCAACGTCCATCTCACAAAATAAAAGTAAGCCTGAGTTTTTAAATTATATAGAAGTAGATTTAAACAAAACATTCGTGGAAGCATTAGACGACGGGAAAGCTCTTACAGACATTTTGCAGTCAATCGAAAAAAATTTTCCGTTCGACAACCCCAAAGACGAAGACCGTAAGGCCCTCGAAACTTGCCTAGACAATTTAACGCTTAAAATAATAGACGGAAAACGAGACATAATGACCACAGATCATACGAAAGTTGTTTCCTTTGTGAACTTGGTTCCAATACTCGACGGAAACAATTCCACGAACATTAACGAAGAAATCTCTACCTCTATCTCACATTGTGAATCAATGTGTAGCCTTTTAACGGACAATGAAAGACAAATGTTTCTCACACTTGTAAGACCGAGACTGCAAGGGAAAGCTTCAATGGCAGTTCGAAATAAAACTTTCAATTCTCTTCCAGAACTGAGTAATATATTGCGAAGGTATTTTGCTCCAGCACAACCGACAGATATCCTTTCTAGCTTTGATACGTTAAAGCAAAGACCAGACGAGACAATAAAAAATTTTGCGGATAGAGTTAATGACCAATATATACTGGCAAAAGACGCATTCAAAGCAGACTACCCTGGGTTAAAACTAAACGACCCTTTATTGCAAGAAATAGACATAATAGCAAAACGGACATTTAAGATAGGCATTAGGAACCCAATTGTACGAATACAGATAGCACCAAACACAGAAACAAATTTTCACAATCTAGTTCAAATCGCGGGTGACCTAGAAAAATTTGACATGGTAGGAAATAGATCATGGTCTGTAGTCGATAACAATAGAGACATATACAACTTGTTACCCCAGGCAGAAAGAGCAAATCTTAATAATTTTAACAATACGGTTACTCAAACGACACAAAATAGAGGCTCCGAGACAGAAATGATAAATTTATTAAAGGAAATTGCGAGCAAAATAAATAATACGAGTATCTACAAACCTAGCCCAGTAGTACAGCACAGAAGTTTTCAGTACGAACAACCAAAGACTTGTGATTTTTGTCATCGAACCGGTCACTTATTCCAAGAATGCCGGTCTTAACACAATGTTTGTTACCTATGTAACCAAATAGGACACTTTCCACGAAGCTGCCCCAATAGTCATCGATATAATGGTCGAGGAAACCCGAGACAACATTTACATGATAGTAATCAAATGACGATACATGACTCAAACAGACAAACAAATAGTAACAATTTGCAGACTAACTACAACCCTCCCAGAAACCCATCTCAACATATCTATCAAAACCAAACGCCACGTGAAACTCGATACGATTGGAAAAACGCTCCACATACATCAATACAAAATTCACAAAGCATACCACAAACTCCTGACATACCAATAAGAAAGAGTATTCGATGCATAAGCAATTCCACAGAAGAAAATTCAACTGAAATGACACATAGTTCACATACCAGGAATCTCGGTGCAATACCTCGCCTCCAAACCTCAAAAACTAGGGCTCATTCCCCTCACCCTACAATGATGGACAGACTTGAACAAATACAAGAGCCAAATGATGTATCTTACACCCAATACAATTTTCCAAACCCGGGAAACTAAGTAGGGCTGACTCAACGACCAAGAGTCAACGCCCCACTATATCAGATTATTCACGGTCATACACAAATCAAAATGAATATTTTTTTTCCTCGATACTGAACCCCGAATTTACAACCAACGAATTAAATACTTTCTCTCCAAACATACAAATACCAACACCACATAACTTCTCAAACATAACGAATTTTAACGAAACAAACAATGAAACCAAAACTAGCCCTCACGCTACACAAACACAAACACAGCGTTCCAAAATATCAGACTATTCACGGTCATATCAAAACGAACAAGTCCTTTCTCCCATATCAAATTTCAAATCTAAAGTCAACCAACCAAAAACTTTTTCTCCAAACATACAGATGCCAGAACAACAAAATTTCCCAAGCATATCGAATTTCAACGAAACATACAACGAAACCAAAGCTAGCTCTCACGCTACACAAAAACAAACAGAACAATCTACTCCGTACATGTTCTCAACAGTACAGAACTCAAGCGAAATAAAATTTAGTGCACCCATTATAGACATATTAACGCAGGACTCCGAAAAAAATGTCCTACGACTAATTATCGATACAGGAGCGGAAATTTCAATAATAAAAAAAAGTAGCCTGACTAAAAACCAAAGCATTGACGGAAATAAAAATATAATGTTCAGCGGTATTAACGGCGTAGAACAACGTACACTTGGTACAACCTCATTAAACTTCACAAACTTGAACAATATTTCCCATACCTTTCACGTAGTAGAATCTATACAAAATCTGAATACGGACGGTATACTGGGACAAGATTTCTTAGCAGACAAAACCGACATAAACTGTATATCTAATTGCTTAAAAGTATTAATTGACCAAGAAAATTTTATTTGTGTACCGTTCGTGAACTATGAACAAAATGCAACATGCAATGCAACATGCACAATACAACAAAACGCAAGTTGTCCTATATCTACACCTTACGGTATGGCATATGTTAATTCTAATCCATACTATCATCATTCGTTTTCTTGCATCAAACCCAAGCAATCGTCTCAACTAAATCACAACTATCCTACTTATTCGAATACACCAAGTTATAACAATGTTAACCAACAGTTTACCGATGAATATCAAAACAGCTATTTAATCAATACTCAAAACACTTCTAATCTCGATGCAATTACTCAGGTCACAAAAAATTTATCATCTGCAACAACAAATTATGCAGATGATAATTCAATTGTGGAGCCTAATCTGCCTAGTTCTTCTCAACGCAACACAACTCAACACAACACAAACTCTCCTCAATTAAACTACACATCTTCAACCACGACATGCACTACTTCACAAAATATGAAAAACACTACTATACCTTCTCAACTAACATTACTAAATAACCATATAAAACAACAAAACCAGAACGTAGACCAAATTGCTCCACTGCCTCTATCATCTGTTAAGTCATCCTTTTCATCATTTTCTGCTACTAAACTAGTTTCAAACATTCCCAAAACAAAGCTTCCAAATACTACGCAACGTCCGACGACTACTATTCCTACACTTTCTACAGTATTAAACAATCAGGGGATGTTTCAACCCCAGATACACCCTGATACAAATATACAACCGCAGCTAGCAACAAAATTAGGCATAAATAACGCTATGCCTGGTTGTAATAACACAACTGTCACTAACTCCAGAAACATACCAAACATTCCACCGTATGTGATGGACCATCATTTTTCATATTTTGCACACCTATCTTCCAACGGCCTTGGTAATCGATCTGAAAACAAAGACAATACAGAGTCTGAAGTAGAACGACACTATCCAACTAGAGATGTTTCATCGAAATTAAACTCCAGTATAAACCCTGAAGCCCCGAGAGCATTTTCAAACCATTTAAAAAGCACAAAACTAAATTTATTACACAATTTTGACGTAGAACCTGCATCATTAATCACACGAAAGGAATTCGCATCTCCATTACACTTGAGATCATCTAATAGGGCCTCGTCAAATGATTTCCATGTTATCGATACGTATACAAGTATCCAGTCTTTAAATAGTAAACCTAACGATCTAAATTATTTAAGTTCAACACCAAAAAATATTGCATCAATTCTACCACCAAATTTTCCACATGGTTCTGCGGACAATCCCTCATGTTCACAAAATTCTGAATCTCACATTTTTACAAGATCCCATCAGTCTGATGCGAGTTTGGAAGAGACGTCAAAAAACCTAAACTCAAATTTGTTTTCAATGGCATCACCATCCAAGATACAATCTAATAGTATTAGTCGACCAATTGTACACCATCCAATAACTCCAAAAGAAACGAAGAATATCTCACTCGAGCATTCAGAAATGGAAAATACAAAACTCTCTCCCACTGAAGAGACTAAGACAACCGGAAACATACGTAGTCGTACTATAGAAGACACTATCATACCGGCCAGATCAAAAAAAATAATACAGATAGACGCTTCAAACATCCCGAATGAAGAGATAATTACCATGGCCAAGGAAGTAAGACCTGGCGTGTTCATCGCAAATACACTATCTAAACCGGAGAATAGCAAAATTATGCTAAGCGTCATGAACGTAAACGACAAAGACATACACTTAAACGATTTCACTACAGAATACGAAACTTTGTCGAGCTATACTTACAGAAGACTTAGCGACTTTCCTGAGCATACGGAAACAGAAATAAAGACCGACTGTACAGCAACGGACGAGAATAGGTTAGGGCGAATAATAGAATCAATTGGATTAGATAATAGCGCAACGACGGAAGAAAAACAAGATCTGGACAAAATCATAAGGGAATACGAAGACATATTCTACCTGAAAGGCGACAAACTAACTCACACGAATGTCTTAATGCACGAAATACCCTTACTAAAAGACACAAGTCCTATCAAACAAAAAATGTACAGACTCACGGAGTCTCAAAAATTAGAAATAAAACGACAAATAGAAGACATGTTGGCAGACGACATCATCACACATTCCAAATCTCCTTTTAATGCTCCGATAATCCTTGTGGAAAAACGGAGCCCCGAAAATGAAAAGAAATGGCGCTTGGTTGTCGATTTTCGGAAGTTGAATAAATGCACAATCGGTGATACATTCCCGATCCCCCGAATTGAAGACATATTAGACCAACTAGGACAGTCAAGGTATTTTTCCACTCTAGACCTGGCTAGTGGGTACCATCAAGTATTGGTTCACCCTGACGATAGATCAAAAACTGCTTTTAGTACACAGACGGGTCATTATGAATTCAAAAGAATGCCTTTTGGGTTATGCAACGCACCCTCAACGTTTCAACGGATTATGAACTACGTACTGACGGGTCTGGAAGGTCTCGAGTGCTACGTCTACCTCGATGACATTGTCATCTACGCCCGAACATTAGATGACCATAACCGGAAGCTGAGAAACGTATTTTCAAGACTCACACAACACCAGCTAAAAGTTCACCCCGAGAAATGCCAACTGCTCAGAAAAGAGGTCGTTTACCTCGGTCACAAATGCAATGAAGAAGGTGTACAGCCAGATCCAACTCGAACTGTAGCTGTACAAAACTTCCCTACACCAAACACGACAAGGAAAATTCAATCGTTTCTGGGACTAGCCAATTACTACAGAAAATTCATACCACATTTCGCTGAAACAGCAAAACCGCTCAACAATTTACTAAAAAAAGACTCTAAATTCCGATGGACGCAGGAATGCGAACAATCATTCAATTACCTCAAACAATCGTTAGTTTCACCACCCCTCCTAACCTACCCAAATTTTTCTCAGTCGTTTATACTTACAACCGATGCAAGTAGCCATGCCCTAGGAGCAGTTCTGTCGCAAGGAGAAATCGGATCAGATAAACCAATAGCATATGCTAGCCGATCTCTTAACAAAGCAGAACGAAATTACTCCACCATCGAACGAGAACTCCTCGCAATCGTATGGGCAACGAACAATTTTAGATGTTATTTATTTGGACGGGAATTCACTGTGGTAACCGACCATAAACCTCTCCTAGGTGAAATAAAACTAATCCAAACGTCCACAAGGATGGCTAGGTTTCATAATAAATTATCAGAATACAAGTATAAAATGCTGTACAAACCTGGCCGCTATAACACAAACGCAGACGCTCTTTCTCGAATTCCACACTCAAACGTGGAAAAATGCTTGATTACTACCAGGAGTAAAGCAAAACAGAGCGACAAAGAAAACGAACCAGATGTAGCAGCAGAGACACGGCAAAATACAGAAACACTATCGTCAGAACCAAACAAGGATAAAAATGTCCTAGTTAACCACCAAGACATAGTAATAGAAGAAGACGATGACAGCGAGAACGAAGACATAGAAACCGACAGCGATGACGTAGACCAAGACGTTATACATTTGAAAGACAGAAAAGATATCCAAAGTGTTCTCTGGGATTTTCACGATACCCCTTTAGGTGGACATCAGGGTATTAAAAAAACCTATGGCAGGATTAGAAGAACTTATTACTGGAATAGAATGATTAGCGACATAACGGAGTTTATTAAAAATTGCACGGTTTGCCAGAAAAACAAAGTCTCTAAGCTAACAAAAATGCCGCTAAAACTACCAGAGATATCAGAAAAACCATTCGACAAAATATATATGGACGTAGTTGGACCCCTGAGGACGACAAACCGAGGGAACAAATACATCTTAACTTTCGAAGATGACCTTACACGATACATGGACTGCTACGCGATGCCTGATCATCAAGCTCAAACTGTAGCCCGAGTATTCTATGACGAAATCATATCACGGTATCGAATTCCCAAAACCTTAATAACAGACCAAGGGTCAAATTTTATGAGCGAAATGTTCAAAAAAGTATGTAAATTCCTACGCATTAAAAAATTACAAACCTCTGCCTATCACCCACAAGCGAATGGAGTGTTGGAACGGAGTCATCGACCTCTAGCCGAATACCTTAGGTGCTTCATAAACAATGACTTAGACAACTGGGACATGTGGCTTAGGCAAGCTGCTCATGTCCACAATAACTTTCCTCATACTGCTTCTCGACTTTCACCAAGCGAATGTCTTTTCGGGTTCACCGCTGAATTACCCACAACTTTCCAAAAACCTCCAACACCACTATACAACGTCGATGACTACTTCTTAGAACTGAAACATAAACTACAGGTAGCACATAAGTTCGGCAGAGAAAACCTTGCCAAATACAAAAGGAACACAAAAAAATATTACGATAAATACACTCGACCGATTAACATACAAGTTGGGGACAAGGTTCTACTAATAAATCCTACATGGAAAAACAAATTGTCTGCTCTTCGACTAGGTCCCTACGAAGTTACAAAGCTAAACGGTGAGGTGAACTGTACAATCAAGATAGGAAACCAACATAAGGTAGTTCACAAAAACAGGCTAATACCGTACTACGACCGCGTATGTTCCATCGACACAAGCATGTAAAAAGACAATCCTTCCAAATTCTGTTATCCGTCTGATATTTTTAGTCAGAAACCAAGCTTCGCCCAACGAAACAACCATAGCAAAAGAGACCAAACTAGACCAGGTAGACGGATTAGAACAAAATGTTCCTCTCGTACAAGAAAAAGGGGATCTCTACATTTTTTCAATTGCAGAAAACAAACGACAAAGTGTGAAGAGCTTGTCCGGCCGTTCGAATTTTAGGGTATTTTGAAAACAAGTAAATGAAAACAGAATAAACAAGAAATTAAACTATAATTAGCAACATGCCTGTACACACACATTTTTTCTATTTATTCATGTTAAAAGAAGTTTTATTTATAATTTCAATTATTCCTTTTTGATGTTTTTAATCATTTTTGATTGTTTTAAGTAGTATAGCTGATCTGAATAATTTTGATGTGTTTTATTTAGTATACATTATATTTTAGGTAGTAATACAAATGCTTAAAAGAAAAATAATATGTAATTGAAAAATAATAATTTTACTATCAAATCGATTTCCACTATTAATACAATCAATAGAAATAATAATTTTAAAATCATTAAGCATAAATAATCAATACAATCAATAAAAATAATAATTCTAAAATCATTAATCTTAAATAATCATTACCATAAAATACATATTATATTAAAGCAGTAGTTTGTAAGATACGCAAGCTAATCAAAACATAACATAATTTTTAACAGAAACAAAAAAAATTATTTACTACAAATTTTATTTACTATACAACTAAGTGTTCATATTTCATAACATTTTATTTTACAAGATCAACTTTATTTTTATGTAGCTATCAATTGAGCAAAATTTATTTAAAATAAGTAGTACCGTTGAACTCATTCTATAACGAACAGTTGAGTTGATTTAAACAATATAAAAATATAGATTAAAAAAAAACAAGGCGATAAACTAGAATTTAAGAACGGGAAATACATTTAAGTTTCATATGCTTAAGATTTCAAGCTAATTTAAGTCAAACGATCTACTAAACATAAACGGCTCATATTGCGGAAAGAAAACAATTTCTTTAAAAACGTTTTTTTTGTTCCCAAATTTCTGTCATTGAAATAAACAAATAATCCTAAAACCAAAACAAAAAGAAATAATGACCTACATCAATATTCCTACATAATGTTTTTTATTTACTAAATACTAACGTATTCATATTTTTCAAGTTCATAAAATTTTATCATACATAATAAATATGGCATCTCCAATTAATCAAGGTCGTTTAAAAAAAAAAACAATTAAAAATATCCAATTTCGTTTTTAAAATTTAAATAATTATACAGTAATAAGTCGGCAATCTTTTTTTTTCAATAAAAACCGTACGCAATTTTTTTATAAAAGATTTTGAATTTAAAAAAATAAAAAAGAAAAATTTTTCTTTCTGACTTTGAAACTAAATAGATTAAATAATATCTGGATAAGTTTAATTGTCTTTAAACCTGGTTAAAACTAGTTATAATTTCGAAAATTAATAAATTAGAAATAAGTTTAGATACATAAGAAAAAACTAAAATTTAACAGTCATCATCTTATTTGTACTATATTTTTATACTTTATTACATTAAGCATACAGAAATCATTTTACTGAAACTGAACTAAACTGAAATTTTTTCTTTATTTTGAAAATTAAATAAGATTAATAAAACACAAAATATTTGTGTAGACACATAATTTTTCACAACTTTTCTGTTATTTCAAGTTTTTTTTCGTAATTTTTATTTTTCATAAATTTAAGATTAGATTAGTTGTATAATTACAACTATTTAACTGAATGAAAAAATCGAAAGTAAATCTAGCTATGTACTCAGTAAGCGAAATAAGACTTAGAATCGATACTCACTTCTTTTTAAATACATTACATAACTTGGCAAAATTTTGTGCTCATCGTAAACTGCCCTACCTAATTTCCTTTTAATTCCCTACAACGATAATCCCAAAATTTTTTTCCGTGGGAGGGAGGAATGTAGTAAAACAAATTACGTGTTTTACCACAACAACTTCCCAAGAACACCAGAACTCCCAAACTAACATTTTGCTAACATTCTTCCCCAAAATCCAAATCAATTTTAATAATATTTCCCAATAACCAAACAAATAAATTAATTAACATAAATCTAATAAATAGACCAACAAAAAACAAACGCTGACTAAAACTTTAGTTTTTGTAAATAACTTTCCACTATTTGGGTTATTCAAAATTACAAAATCGTTTTTGTCTAAATTAAATTAAAAGAAATGTTAAATTCGCGAAATTAAATTACGTAATTCTCAAGTACAATAAAATGAAAGAAAAACAAAAACTAAAGTTGTTCAGTGGGTCAAATCGATTACAATAATAATTAATAATCATTTTTTAGTTATAAAAATAAGATTTCAATTAACAATTAGTGAGTCAGTTTCAGACAATTACCGGAGTCAGTTTTACAAAAATCAATAAAGCAGTAGTCAAGTAGCAATTAAGCGGTCACTCGTTCAAGTCGTTCAGTGAAAACAATCGAGTCAAGTTAGAATAGAAATAGTAGTAAACACCGTCAATCGGTTAACATGTCTTCAAAAAATATCAATTAGGCAGTTGCTAAGTTTTTAATCAGTGAAGCCAATTCTGTAATAGGTGAATAAGAATAATCAGTTTTATAATAAGTGAATAAGTTAAGTCAATTCGATAAGTCAGTGTACAAGTTAAATCGATCAGTGACTAAATTTCAAATAAATCTAGAAATATTACATGTAAAAAATTGCCCAATTCTGTAATTAGTGAATAAGAATAATCAGTTTTATAATAAGTGAATAAGTTAAGTCAATTCGATAAGTCAGTGCACAAGTTAAATCGATCAGTAACTAACTTTCAAATAAATCTAGAAATATTACATGTAAAAAATTACTGAATAAATAAGAATAAGTGAATAAACATCTGTATGAACATAAAGAAACGATACATTCCTTATATACAACAATCACTTTCTAAACAGTAGTGTATCAATCTAAACTCCAATACAATAAGTATTGTCACTCCCAAAGAGGCACTACACCGTCATCATTTGAATTTTGAACTCATCAATACTCTGTCAGTTCTAAAGAGTAAAATATACAATAGTGTCCCAAAGCCGTTTCACTATAGTCTATAAGAAGCAGTGTTCATTAAATTACTCATTACACTATATTGTCCGTAACTGTAGCAGTGTATCAAAGATATCGGTACTATACTCATCATCATATAGTAGTGTAAACTAATCATTGGCACTACATTTTATTATATAGTAGTGTTGCTATAATATTGGCACTACATCCCAATTTCTTTGGTTGGCTTCCACTACCTTCGACAGATGTTCTTCCATGGTTCGGTTAAATCGTTCTACCATGCCATCCGATTGTGGATTCAAAGGTGTAGTTCGTGTTTTTCTAATGTCGAGTGTTCTGCACAGCTGTTCCATCAATTGAGATTTGAAATTCCTTCCCTGGTCCGTATGCAACTCGAGCGGTGTTCCATATCTGCAAATCCATTCATTGACTAATGTTTCAGCGACCGTAACTGCTTCCTGGTTCGGTATTGCATAAGCTTCCGGCCATTTTGTAAAGTAATCAATGACCACCTTGATGTATTTGTTACCTTTTGTAGTTTCCGGAAATCGCCCCGCGATGTCTATAGCAATTCTCTCCATTGGGGCGCCCACATTGTACTGTTGCATCTCTCCTCGAGTTCTAGTCTTTGGTCCTTTGCTCGTCGCACAAGTATCGCATCGCCAACACCATTGCTCTACATCGGTTCGATACCTTACCCAATAAAACCTCTCCCTTACTTTAGCCAGGGTTTATTGACTCCCAGGTGTCCTCCAGAAATACTTCCATGCAGCTTTCCCAGTACCTCTCCCACTCGACTTGATGGCAACACCAGCTGTTCCAACACTTTCTTTCCATCAGCAGACTCCCATTTTCTTTTTAGTATCCCGTTGTCCATAATTAGTGAGTCCCATTGCGCCCAGTAGCATTTCACCTCCGTACTTAAAGGTGATACCTCTTTCCACTCTGGCCGCCTTCCCTCGGTTTTCCATTTCAATACTGGAGCCATAGCTGGATCTTCTAGCTGCTCTCTTTTAATTGGCTCGGTACACCAATCCTCAGGAGTTTGGAGCTTGATTTGGCTGACTTTCATTTCCTCATTCCCCTCAGTTCTGCTACAGGACTTGCACTCCTCTATACAGGGTCTTCTAGACAAGGCATCGGCATTACCATGGATCCTTCCCTTGCGGTGTTCAACTTTGAAGTCGTAGTTCTGCAGGATCTCTATCCATTTTGCTGCTTGTCCTTCAGGGAATTTGAATTGTAATAACCATTTTAGAGCGGCATGGTCCGTGCGAATCAGGAATGGTTGTCCACACAGATTCTTGTGGAAATGTTTCACAGCCTTGATGATAGCTAGCAACTCCTTCCTCGTGACACAGTAATTCCACTCCGGCTTTGACAGAATTTTACTGAAGTACGCCACCACTTTCTCATCGTCTCCAATTTTCTGTGACAAAACAGCTCCGGTTCCTACATTGCTTGCGTCTGTGTCCAGAATGAACATCTTTCCGGATTCTGGATAGGCTAGTATCGGGGTGTTACATAGTTTTTCTTTTAAACGGCAGAATGCCTCATTACATTCGGTTGTCCACAGAAACTTGGTATTTGCCTCTGTCAATTTATGTAGAGTCTTGGCGATATTCGCAAAATTCTCCACGAATCTACGATAATAGGTGCATAGGCCAAGAAAACTGCGTAGCTCATGAACATTCTTCGGTACTGGCCAATTTTTCACAGCATCAATCTTCTCGGGATCGGTTCTGACTCCATTTTCTGTAATGATGTGTCCAAGGTACTTCACTTCTTTGTGGAAGAGATTGCACTTTACCGGATTCAACTTCATGTTGGCATTACTTATTCTTCTGAGTACTTCTTCGAGGTTCATCAGATGCTCTTCGAAGTTGCGACCCATTATAATGATGTCATCAAGATAAACGAGGCAGGCTTTCCAGGTTAAGCCATGCAACACGCATTCCATTAGACGTTCAAATGTTGCTGGGGCATTGCATAAACCAAACGGCATCACATTGAACTCCTACAACCCATTGCCAGTAGAAAATGCTGTCTTTCGTCGATCTTCTGGATGCATTTCAACTTGCCAGTAGCCACTCTTCAGATCTAATGTGCTGTACCATTTGGCCCCTGATAGTGTATCCAGTGTGTCATCAATTCGTGGCAGTGGATAGCTGTCCTTCATGGTTACCTCATTCAGCTTTCGATAGTCTACACAAAAACGAGCTGACCCATCTTTTTTTTTAACTAGCACCACTGGTGAGCTCCATGGACTTTTAGATGGCCTGATGACGCCATCACTTTTCATTTTGTCCAGCATTACTTGCACTTCCTCGTGTTTAGCTAGTGGTAGTCTTCTAGGAGGCTGCTTGATAGGATGAGCGTTTCCAGTGTTGATCCTATGTCGCACGATGTTTGTTCTTCCAACATCTTCATCTCCAGTAGAGAAAACGCTGCTCATCTTCGTTAATACCCTCTTGATTTCTTTGAATTCAGCTGGATTCATTCTTTTACTAAGATCTTGAAGTATTGCTACTAATGCGGGATTGTTTCTCTGCATGAAGACCTTTTGCTCTTCTTGACAGCTGATTATTTCTTTTATGGTGCTGCATTTGGCGATTTCTTCTCCATGATTGATGATCACTCGTTTATTTGAGAAGTTAATCAGTTGCACTGGAACTACCCCTTCTTTGGCTGCTACTAACGTTAGGCCAATCATAATGTTTCCCCCGAAGTCATTGTTAGCTGGCTCAATCATCACAGGTGAATTTTGGTTACTTTTATTTAGTAGCTTAGTCCATATGATCTTCTCAGATTTTGCCGGGATCTCAGTTGGTCCATCACTAATAACACGGACCTCAGCATTGTCGTTGGTGGCGTGTAGCACTATTTCTGTATTTCCATATCTCAGTACTTGGCTACCCAGATCTAATATAAAATTGTATTCTTTCATGAAGTCAAGCCCAATTATGCACTCATCTTCTATATCTGCTACAATGAATCGGTGCCTAAATGAATTTCCTCCAAGGAGAACTTCTTGGTCGCTTTCCCCATGAACTAGAACTGTCTCACCCGTAGCTGTTTTTAGGGTGAATCGTTTTGCTGTATCGATCTGACTATAATGAACCACATCTGGACGCACTATCGATCTCGAAGCACCTGTGTCCAAAGTCAACATGCACGATTTGCTTCCAACGGTTGCCTCCAGGACTAGACTACTATTTTTTCTTTTTACTTGTGATACCACCAATGTAGGGCATTGTAATTGAGCCAGCTTTCGCCCTTCAAAACTGGCACGATCTAGTTTCCCGACTCCGGAACGCGGCATCTCTCTTCCGAATGCGGCTCCCATTTACATTCTCTTTGGATGTGCCCCAACTTTCCACAGTTCCAGCATCTTGCTCTGCTAGATCTACTTCGTTGATTTCGTTCAGGTTTATCTTCCAAACTTTTGACACGCATGATCACTTCATCAAGCGCTGCTTTCAGTGGTTCTTCAGCAACTTCCATCTGACGTAGTTTATCTGAGCCATACGCTCTTTTTCCAGCTTCCATTTGCAGGGCCAATGCTAAGATTTCCGCAGGTAATTTCTTCCCGCTTAGATACAGCTGATTTCTCATTTGTATATCTCGACGAGCATTGATAAATGTATCAGCTGCCAGCTCATCTCGATGTTCAGCGTTATAGTTCGGATATTCCCCATATCTTACTTCTAAGGCCTCCATTAGCTTGCTGTAATCACGCTCTGTCGCTGATAGTGTCTGCAAAATTTCAGCAGCAGGTCCCTTCAATGCCAATATAAGAGCGTTTGCTTTTTGCTGGTGATCAAACCCAGTTGTTGCTATCTCAAATTGCATCTTAAATATCTGATACGATGTAGATCCATCAAATGCGGGTGTTTTCACTCTAGCTGGAGCTGAAGTAGTTGATGGATTGATTATGTTACCAGACTTCACTTGTGCTATTTCTTGGCGGAATTCACTCGAAAGTTTGCGTAATTTCTCTTGTTCTTCGGTAACTGTCCGCAGCTCCCTTTCCATGTGGTTGATTTTACCCTCCGCACTAGATATACGTGACTCGATTACTTCACGTAGTTGTTGTTGATCTAATTTTTGTTGGGCCATCAGATCAGCAAGTTGTCGTTGTTGATCTACTTTTTGTTCTGCTGCCAGTTTCTCTTGTCGGGCCATCATATCAGCAAGTTGTTGTTGTTGCTCTACTTTTTGTTGTTGTTGCTGTGCCATTATTTCTTTCATCAACACCATCATCGGATCAATTGCTGGGCATTCTGAACTGGAGCTTCTTCCGACTCTACTTCTATGACCTCTGTGTTTTGGCCTGCTTCTTCTAAAACTTTACGCAGCCGGAATGCAAGTTCTGCCTTCGCTCCATGGATTGGAGCATTTGTAGTAAAACAAATTACGTAGTTTTCCTACAACAACTTCCCAAACTAAATTCGCAATATCTTCCAAATTCCTACCAATGACTATAAAAACAATTGACCTAAAACCTTATTAAAATTAAAAACAAATATTTCATAAATTACCTTTATCTGGGTTATTTACAAAATATTTTGTTAATATCGTTCAATTCAAATAAAATCAATTCGCGACATTGGCATTAAATAAAATTCAATTAAAAACAAAGTCAGTGTGTCAATTGTTTTAATATCAATTAACCAACAATAATAAATTCCCAGCGCGTAATCATTTTTTAATTATAAAAATAATATTTTAATCAATAATCAAGGCAGTCAGTGTTCAGACAATTACCGAAGTCTTTTACAAAAAACCAATTAAACAGTCGTTTTTAGCAATTAAGAAATTTAAAACTAGGTCAGTCTTTTATAGTCAATTCACTTAAAATCAGTTTTTTAAAAAGTAAGTCAATAAAATCAGTTTTTTCAAAACAAAACAAGCAAGTGAGTTAAGGTAGTCAGAAAAACAAAATCGAACCAAGTTAGTCATTCTACAAAATCAATAACACAGTCAGTTTTTACAAAATATAAAATCGGTCTACAAATTACCAAATTATCCATTAGTAACGAGAAATTAAGTCTATCAAGTTCAGTTCTATAGAATAATAATATAAGTGCATAAATTTTAATTATCAATTAATGTCAATAGTGTCAAAGAAATTAACTAGAACATATACATAAAAAGTCTAACATAGTTATAACTATCAATAAGTGTCAACAGTGTAAAAAATTAAAGGGAATATTACTCAATAAAATAAGTTTATATATATATATATATATGTGCTTAATACATGAGTTTTAATAAACTACTTGACTTTTGTGATAGTGTCCGTGAAACGACAATTAAACTAAGTGAGTGAAACCCAAAAGTGTACAGCAGTGCTCACACAGTTAGAAGCACCAGGTTCAAGAAACAGTAAAGTGTATAAAGAAAATCTTGCTACACTACAATAAAATCAGCGTTATCAGACAACGCTTTGGCATCTACAATTTAATAAGCAGTGTTCAATTATATATCTACACCACAAACTTTAATATAAGTAGCGTGCCAAAAAGCATTCCCACTACATCATTTTACTGTAGTGTGAAACCGAATATCGGCACTACACTTTATTATTAGTAGTGTTCCAAACCAAATATTTTGGCACTACATTTGGCGCAGCCGGTTATCCTTACCGACAAAAGAAGAAGGAATTTGAAGGAGTAAACGAACAGCAAACCCACCTATTACAATTGGATACGAACAACGAGCTGTGTTCCAGCCCCAATAGAATTTAAAAAAAAAATGGAGTATCCGCAATAAAAGGAAGGATCACCATCATCAACTTCACCAACATAAACTTCGTGTTCAAATAATTTGGTAAGATTTTTCAATCATAATTAGTAGTAAGATCAGAAAAATTTTTTTTATCTAAATTCGATTTAACTCTTAACTTAAGTTTTACCACAGTTCGAAATTTGGTTATAATTTGTTTTATATTCAATCCGTATTTCCCTGTATTCAATCCCATAATTCGTTTTCCTGTAATTTTCATTCAATATGCTATTTGATATGGTTAACCTATACGAAGTAGTAAAACTAGTCGAAAAACTAGACGGTGATGCCGACGATATTGACGAGGAAATAGAACGCTTTATATTTCGTGCAACAACAATCACATTAAAATTGAATGTCCTAGATCAGATAGTTTTTGCACAATTACTGGTTAGACGTATCACAGGTAAAGCCCTCCTAGCCGTTGAAGACAAGTCATTCAAATCAGTCGAAGACCTAGGATTCATATTACGGAATTACTTCCCACCATCCACCAGGCAATTAGAGGGAACAACAGCCCATACGTTTGCTCAACTCACACAAAGTTTAAGCTCTACAACGTCAAACTTTGCATTAAAGATGGCTAATAATCTGCCTAGATTCCCTCTATTTAACCACCCACCTTCAAATACAACATACACCCCTTCACAAAGTATAACAAAAACTGATAAGCCCTCTCAACTGACATTACTGAATAACAATATAATTCCACAAAACCAAAACGTAGACCACATTACTCCACTGCCTTTATCATCTGATATACAATCTTTCCCATCGTTTTCCGCTGCTCATGCAATTTCAAATATTCCTAAACCAAACCTTTCTAAATCTACGCAACATTCATCATTTCCTTCAGTATCAGACTACCATGAAAAACTACAATTCCATTTACTCTCTTATTCATATTCACAACCACAAGTAGAAAATATGCCTAATCCATATAGAACAACTCATAGTAACTGCAGTAGTTCACCACACATTCCACCTCATACGATGGATCAACATTTCTCATATCCATCACATTCACCTTCCAAAATACCTTGTAACCAATCAGAAAACAACAATAATACAAATTTTCAAATAGAACAACCTATTTCAAATACAAATGTTACAGCAGAATCAAATTTCAATATAAACTCTGAAGTCCCGACACCATTTTCAAAATGTTTACAAAACACAAAACTAAATTTATCAGACAATTCTGATATAGAGCCTGCATCAGTGACCGCACAAAAAAGGGCTGCATCTACTTTACATTTTAACCCGTCTAGTACTTCCTTGTCAAATAATTTCCCTGTTACCGATACGTATACAGACATTCCGATTTTTAATATTAACACAGACGACCTAAATTACTTAATTCCAGAAAATATTGAAACAAGTCTACCTCCAACTTTTCCACATGGTTATGCTGATAATGCTTCACATTCACATAATTCTGAATCGAATGTTTCTGCAAGATCACATCAGTCTGATGTGAGATCAGATGCGATGTCACAAAGTCTAAATTCAAGTCCTTTTGTAATGGCATCACAATCTACCATACAATCTCATGATATTAGTCATTAAATGGCACATCAACCCATATCATCGAAGAGAACCAGGGACACTCCCTTTGAGCACTCGGAAACGGAAAACACGAAACTTTCACCCTCTAAAGAAATCAAGACAAACGGAAATATACTAAGTTATGCAGCTAAAGGCAATATCATACTGGCCGGACCAAAGAAAATAATACAGATAGACGACTCGAACATCCCAAATGAAGCAACAATTACCATGGCTAAAAAAGCAAGACCTGGCGTGTTCATAGCAAATGCACTGTCCAAATCAGTCATCCAAAGTATCCAGAAAACTCCAACTGGCCCAATTCAAATTTTAAAGCCCAATTCAACATCCCTTGTAAACACTATTACAGAAAATGCTCTGTTATCTTTATCAGATGCACATAGTAGCCAAAAATTTCCGACTAACAAAACTAGGCCAAATACGCCCGACAATAACTCAGACAAATCACAAATTAAATCAAAAATTATTTCAACGCCAATTCTTTATTCCGAAGTTCTAAAACAAAACATTTCTCGAAACTTGTGCATTCCTATAAAAATGTCAAACACAACACAAATTTCATCAATACCAACAAAATTAAAATACACTAAAAATTATACGTAACATAATCTGCAAACTACCACTTTGAAATGCCAAACTAATTCTAATCGTTACGAAAGTAGATTCCAGAAACAGAAACCAACAATCAGCTCTAACAAAAACCAATATTTGCCTTCAACGACCACATTGAAATGTCATAATAATTTTATTTGTCACAAAAACAAAATCCAGAAATCAGAAAACCCAGACAGTTCTAAGAAAAATCAATATTTCCCCTCAACTATGGTAGTGGAAAAGAAATCGTCAAACAAAAAACCAAATATCAAATTACACAGCCGCCGAAGTATATCTAAAACGATTAACACAAATATGAAATTTCAAAAAAACAAAACCGATCAACATACGATTAAGCTCCAACCAAGCAGTCTCTATCACTCTGACACCAAAAATATTAAAACGACGAACCAATCTGTTACGATAAACGACAATGACCCTACTAACAAGATAACTGTAAACAACCGTGACCATAAAATTTATCAAAACCAGAAGTGTTTTCGTACCACTCCATCCAGACCTATTGAAAATCGGATACACTGTTCATTACAACATTCCAAACTGAAATCAATTCTACTATATCTTAGCCTTTCGTGTATTCATGTCAAGAAAACTACTGCCTTACAACTTACAACCAACTGCCTTCCGCCTTCCAATATAATACAATTTCATTCGTATTCGTCTAATTCAGTTAATTGGCTTGAAAATCTGTTCCAAAAATTTCCTGTCTGTTTTTCCAATAATTTACTACCAGCATCTCGTAAAATCATATTCGACAAAGGAGAAGTTTTCAACTTCATTGCAAAAATTTACATAACCGTTGTTAAGGACAATACATATTTATTAATCAAACACATAAATCAAATTGGAAATAACTTTTCTACAAAATTCCTTACTAACGACAAAGTTTTCGCACTTTTAAAAAACTACAAAACTAAAACAACTCTTCGATAATATTATATTCCATCTAAACCTAACACTAACCTAAACCATAGTTTTATCAAACAAATCTATCCCAAACCTAATACTAACCTAAACCATAAGCCAATCAAACAAGCCTATCCTAAATACAATGCTAATATAAACCACAAGTAAACCAAACCAACTTATCCTCAACCTAATACTAGCCTTAACCATAAGTCAAATCTAAACAATTTATACTTACAATTTATACAATATATAAGAAACATAATAATCGAAAAACAATAATCTTATTACCAATACTGATTCCGATCAATAATCAATACAATCAATAAAAATAATAATTTTAAAATCATTAAGCATAAATACATATTATACTAAGACAATTATTTTAAGATACGCAAGCTAATCAAACATAACATAATTTTTAACAGAAATAAAAACAAATAATTTACTACAATTTTTATTTTACCATAACTAACTATTCATAATTCATAATATACTATTAATACAATCAATCAACTACCAATACGATTCAACTATCGATACAATCAATAAAAATAATAAGTTTACCAAAATTGGTCATAAGCAATCACTAGCATAAGTGTATACATATTAAATTAAAACAATTATTTTAAGCAATCAAAACGTAACGAAAATTTTAATGGAAACAAATAATTTACCATATATCGTCGTTCATTCTTAACATAATTATACAGAAACAAGTAATTTAACTTGACGGCCCAAAAACAATTGTAAAACATTTAAATTTATTAAATAGTTATAGTACATTAGCATGGATTAAACAAAATTAAATTAATATAAATACAAATTATTCTAATACAAATTATAATTATAAGGACCCCTTTAATTTTATTACGACGATAAACACATAATTTATTAAATATTTATAAGATAAGACTAAGATAACGTTACTCACAAAAATTTTTTTACTTTTCAAAACATACATAATTTGGTAAAATTTTGTGTTCATCGTTAACTAACTAACGATGAAAACAAAATTTTTTTTCCGTGGATTGGAGCATTTGTAGTAAAACAAATTACGTAGTTTTCCTACAACAACTTCCCAAACTAAATTCGCAATATCTTCCAAATTCCTACCAATGACTATAAAAACAATTGACCTAAAACCTTATTAAAATTAAAAACAAATATTTTATAAATTACCTTTATCTGGGTTATTTACAAAATATTTTGTTAATATCGTTCAATTCAAATAAAATCAATTCGCGACATTGGCATTAAATAAAATTCAATTAAAAACAAAGTCAGTGTGTCAATTGTTTTAATATCAATTAACCAACAATAATAAATTCCCAGCGCGTAATCATTTTTTAATTATAAAAATAATATTTTAATCAATAATCAAGGCAGTCAGTGTTCAGACAATTACCGAAGTCTTTTACAAAAAACCAATTAAACAGTCGTTTTTAGCAATTAAGAAATTTAAAACTAGGTCAGTCTTTTATAGTCAATTCACTTAAAATCAGTTTTTTAAAAAGTAAGTCAATAAAATCAGTTTTTTCAAAACAAAACAAGCAAGTGAGTTAAGGTAGTCGGAAAAACAAAATCGAACCAAGATAGTCATTCTACAAAATCAATAACACAGTCAGTTTTTACAAAATATAAAATCGGTCTACAAATTACCAAATTATCAATTAGTAACGAGAAATTAAGTCTATCAAGTTCAGTTCTATAGAATAATAATATAAGTGCATAAATTTTAATTATCAATTAATGTCAATAGTGTCAAAGAAATTAACTAGAACATATACATAAAAAG
>CAVNZG010000889.1:27500-36427 GCA_963693315.1 Diogma glabrata
TATATAGTTTCCGTTACACATATTTATACTTATCAAAAAAAATAAATAATGATAATTTTTATGTACAATACACTAATATTGGATCACACTGCGTTTTCACCAGCATAGCTTCGTCATACTACATGAATTTTAAAATTCTCCGGGACTCTAATCATAATTGCTTTCAATGTATTCAAACCTCAAATAGCTGTGCATATTTATCAGTTCGTTTTGCTATCCTAGAGATGTATTCGACAATCTGCGTAGAAATTGGCCTAGGATTGTTTTATTTGTTATTAACAATATTTCTCTCCGATATACATATATGTATTTATATATATTGTAATAAACCCATTCTGGGGTTAATTTAATTTAATCATAAATAACCAATACGTTCCGCCTAAATGTTTTCTACATTCTATGGCAAAGATGAATTAAAAGTTAACTCCCTTTAACTACTACAAGTTGCATAAATCAATGTAAATTAAATTTGTTTACATCAATGAATTAAAAAGAGGAGTGGCCTATTGTTTCTAGAAACAACTACAGTGAGTACCAGAATATTCTGCTTATTTGTTTTTGAATATAAATAAGCGAACAAAAATATCAGATAGTCAGTTTTACTTTTGCAATTAAAAGTGTTTATAAATATTCGCAAGTGTAAGGAAAAATCGGTGGTACTTGAGCCTGGGTACTAATAGTGAAAGAATCTGAACTTAGTGGAATAGTAAATAGAGATTTTACGATTCCGAGTATTATTGATTCAAATTGTGGAAAAGCGGTGAAGTTTATCGTACATAAATTGGAGACCCTGGAATTTATTGTAAAGAAAAACGGAAGCTGCTGTAATTTGTTGACAAATAAAGTTTGAAATTCTGTTAACCAAAGATCCGTCTTTTTACTGTCGTATTTGCTCAATAATCGAAAAGAACCAACGAAGAGTCGTTACAATATAAATCTCGCAATTGTAGTTTGCTATTTTAATATTGGTTGTAAAACGTCATAAACCGATATTTTATATGTACATCTGAGACTTGCATTATAATTCATTAGTTTTTTCTATTCCCCTTTAGATGTCCGTCAACCGGTTGATATTTCAGGTTAATGTCCATGAGCATACTCCAATTTAGGACCCGGGTATTGTACGATTGTTTTTGGTGTTTTTCAAATACATTGGTCAATATATTTCCCAAAATAAATAAAAAAATCCATTTCATGATAGATGTCTCGATTCATGATTGTTTTCGATCGTCATAACGTAAATTCGAGATATCAAACCGAAAAAACTGTTCGAATTCGCATGCTATATAAGCGCTAATTTTTCATATGGCGGTCTCTAGTCTCGTACTATTATTGTTCTGATTGGATTGATTTTTGACGTTTGCTGATGGAGGTTAATAATGGGTCGCTGGTGAAACATCAGAAAAAGGATTAAGGATTTGGAAATATAGAAGGAGATTTACTCATCTTAATTGGAGAATATACGTACTTCATGGACTCATGTGTGATTTTCTTTATCCGTAAGTGATTTTCAAATGTTTTCCTCTTTGTAAAATGCCTAAATAAACTGGTTCGAAGAATGTTAAAATGGTGTCCGTACAATGGTTTGTGCTGAGTGAAATTCATGTTTATTAAATTTAAAAGAATAGAAAATCCAATTTTATAGTGCTACTGAGCCAAAATATATATTTAAAACTAGCGGGACCCGGCGTGCTTTGCTACGCCTTTAAATAAAGTTTGTGTGTATACATTTTGTTGAGGTAGAAGCAATAATTTCAAAGTGCTTGTGGGCACAAATTATATTTTGTGTTTTTCCGTCTAGATGCGTACACGAATAAATCAGAAGGTATTCCGACGTTATATGGCCACATACAGTTGTCCAGATGTGAGAAGTACGGATTCTCCATATCTACCTAGTCCACATCCTTGCAGTAATTGTCCTTGTGCTTTGTTGATGGTCATTGCAAAAGCGAGTTGGGATCATTGAAATGCTTGGGAACAGTACATCTTCCCCTTTGAATTTTCCATTCAAAATTGTAGCTTCAATGACATCTTTTTCACCGAAAATTTTAAAAAAATTTGTGACATTTCAAAATATTTGACATATTTTTTTAATAAAATGTGTTGTGTAGTTGGAATAACAATATGTGTCACAACAACACATAAAACCCTTTAAGACCTAGGTTCCACAACATCATATTTTTTAAGATGATGAACGCAAATTACTTATCTTTTGGTTTTTTATATTGTTTTTAAAGAATGGAAAACTAAATAATAAATCCTTTTACGTAATAATAAACGACATAGGGCAATATTTCACGATAAAATGGAGGAAATAAAAATAAAATACTCTTTTTTTCAGAGGTTCAAGGATTAACCTGGTTAAAAACATGGTTGAAGGATTAAACCCGGCATATTTAATAGTTATATGGAAGCTCATTTCTTCGAGCAAGCGAAAAACTTCATTCTTTAAAAAAATATACAAAAATAAAAAATTTGTGTCCATCAACACCTTAGAAAGCATGTTGTTGATGGGACCTTATTCTTCAAAGGTTGTTATTTTTTGTTGTTGCACACATTGTAATTCGTAAAACAAACACATTTTATTTAAAAAAAAACAATAGCGTGTCATCATCATCATCAAAGAATATTAATACTATAACTAAGACTAAGGGTGCTTTCGGGGATTGAAAAAAGTTCATCCGCCGAAACACCTAAGATATCACTTTGGCTAGTGATATCTCACTGCTATTGCCAGTGGTATACGATATCTCAAGCAAACTCATATGCAAATAGCAGGGACCTAAGTACGCGGGGTTGCCACACCCATAGATCAAAAATTTTAAATTTGACAAATCTTCCTGCGGGAGTATCTAATTAATTCGTTAATGAATTCATTAATTTGAAAATTGAAAACTGAAAATTCATTAGTTTGAAAATTACTATTGCATACGTGTTGCCAGCTAAGTCCCACCATTTTTAATTAGTTTGTACATCATGATTGCCATCCGCGTTTGATCATCTATGCTTCTCTTCTCTGTTTAGTATTTGTGCGGCTCTCATTTTGTAATTTGAGCTTTCAATCGATTTTAAAGTCGGTGTTTATAAACTATCGTGTGGTGAGTACTATCAAAATATTATACGGGCAGATGCGTAGGGTTTTGAAGAAACGCTTTAAGGCAAATTCTGTATACATTAAAACAGACCAACCAAATAAAACCCCTATAGCAAAACATGTTTTGGAAAATAAAATGATTATTTAAATTTTTCAATAGATAATATGAGGTTAAAGAAAGAGGTGCACGACAGCAATAAATTGGATGCTTTTGAATCCCTTTACATTCATAAGAACATAAACGCAATTAATATCGACAAAGGCAACATAAATTCAAATTTATTTAATTTATTTAATTTATTTACTAATCACACACGACAATTGGACAAAGCAAGCGTGTTGAATTTTCAAAAGTTTGACATTAAAAACAACGTTTTAAATACAAATACGGCACCATCTATTGGCTAACCCAAATTTATGAGGCGTATATCACACAATCAAATATATTGGTCAATAAAAAAAATTTGACATGAAATTAGAGAGTTTAAAGAATTGAATAAATATATAAGGAAGAATAATTACGTGCGGCTACACGAATATTTTTTTAAGTATGTAATTAGTATATCTGTGCGTTCTTCATCCATGACATTTGACATATTTGGTTTTGTATTTTAAAATAAAATGATAGCTTCTATCCGAAATTCTACTTTAAGATATTCAAATTAAACAAAATTTATAAAAATTAAAGTTTAAATTAATGTTTTACAAAACAATTATTAGTATTTGTGCAGTAGTTTGTTCATAAAATTGAAGTTGCATTAAAATATGTACAAATAATCTTAAATACACTGAAATTTGATCATCGAATTTCATATCCATGATTAGAATATTTTTACTAATACTACGCATAAAAAGGGCTTAGAATGATGTTTTAACAAAAACATAATGTATTTGCTTACAAAAGCTGTTGTTTTCTAGTTTAATTTTATATTTTATTACCCTACATAAATGTAATTTTTCTTAATCCATCATTAACAGACCAAATTTCAAACGCTATCACAGCTGGATATAAGCTGTTCTCAAAGTAATTCAATATGATTGAAATTTGTGTTGTATGGACAATTAAAAATATTTATATTTGGAAATATAAGGAAATATTTTATTCAAATAGGAAATAATTTATATGTAACATTTATTATATCTTTTATTTGTTTTGAGAAATGACAATATAAATATGCAAATTGTAAATAGTACCACTCAGCTAGAATGCAAACACTATCAAACTTCACCAATACTAAAAATGAGAAGCTTTACTCAAAATGTCTAGTTACTCTTCCTTAGATTTATTCAATGGTGTAAAGGTTGTAAAATAAGCTTCGTTAGTTTTTCATCCAGTTTTGATGAATTTTTTTTACCTCTAATCGTTCTATTTTAATAAGCAATACAAATAAGAGTATTTTTCAATTTGATATTGATTTTTGTAAACTAATATTGAAGATCAATGAAATATTTAAAAAATAAATTTATATTATTGTTTTCTTTAATTTTTACTCTTATTTTTATTCAAAATTTATAAAAACCAAACAATAATTTTTTTACAGGTTTCGATATTTTCTAACACTTCTATAATTAATATATAACCTCCACAAAATTATCAATAATCTTTGGTAACGTATTTGACTAAGCATAATAAGCTTTTCGTTGATTATCAAATAAAACAAAAATTTTATTTACTAAAACATATTTGATAGTCTAATAATGGCTTTATACTAAGTTGAAGTTTACTATCGAATGAATAAATTGATTTACGCTGCCATCTGAAAGTTGGCATATGAACCATCCATATTTAACATTTAATTCGTAATTTAAAAAAAATTAGGTATTTAATCCAGATAATAACTATCCTATCTCTCAAGCTGGACCATCATACACACATTGTACAAAATTTCATTAAGATTGGTTACGTTGTTGCGGAGTTTATCGCGGACAAACATCGTGACACGTGATTTTTATATATATACTAGCAGGACCCGGCGTGCTTTGCTACGCCTATAAATAAAGTTTGTGCGTATACATTTTGTTGACGTAGTAGCAATAATTTCAAAGAGTAGTAATGAGAAATGATTTTCTTTTTTTTTTTAATATGAATGTAAAAGGATCAGTCTAGTTGATCAGTAAAATATAAAAAATTAGTATTGTATGTAAAATAAAGGATATATAAAAAATACCCGATCAAATAAGTCTTCAGGTGTGTAAGGTTTCATGTGTGTCTCTATATAGAACATTATACGGAACAAAAATCGATTCACAAATTTTCACAGTGCTCATGCGGTTTAATATACGCTTTCTTTACCGGTAGGTTACTAAAAAAGTTGCAAACAGTTGTGATCGTGATGTCATCTTATTATCAGCAAGGGCAGTAAGAATCGCGACAATTCATTCGATGAAGGTGCATACAAACACATTTACACACATTTAAAATCATTTCTCATTACTACTCTTTGAAATTATTTCTACTACGTCAACAAAATGTATACGCACAAACTTTATTTATAGGCGTAGCAAAGCACGCCGGGTCCCGCTAGTAAAACTATAAAAAAAATTGAAGCTGTTTTTTGAATTCAAATGTCGTATTGAAAAAAATTTCCACAAAAGAAAAGGCTCCTGTCAAAATAAACACAAAAATACAGGGTCCCATGCAGCATTGTTATCTCTTTCCATTTAGAGAAAAAAATATAATTTTATTCTTTTATTGCCAGATAGAAATAACTGCCAAACAATATATATTTTATTTTAATTTCATTCTAAATAAAAACAAAACCAAAAACATTCAATCAAATAACATCCATTTCACTCTAAAGTTATTCTAAATGAAAACAAAACCAAGGCGTACATGATACAGTTTTAGTTAGGATCAAATTTTCAGTTTTATTTTAATCGAAATATTTTTGACAAAACTAAGATAAAATTGAATAAGGTTTGTCATTTTCCGATCGATAAAAATGCTAAATACAAAATATCTACATAATTCTGTTATTTTGTAAGCATATTTGGTCAAGCAATGAAAAATCTCGATGATATTTAAATTTCTAGGCTACTGTGTTTTTCCAATGCAAATACTATCACGTTGAATTCGCACACTACTTTATGTTAATAAAAGAAACTTCAACTTAGAAAATATTGCTTATCCTGTTTTTTCATAATCTAAGGTTTTATATCATTGAAATACCCAGGTTTAAAAAAAATCGAAGAAGGGCGTCTGATAAAGTAGATCTGTGCCGTATTATTATTATTTTAAATAAAAATTACTATCTTTAAACAAATTAAGTAATACTTACTCATTTTTAATTTATTATTTGGAGTAGTTTTATGCTGTCTAAACGAAAAACGATCATTTGAAATTTTGAAATGTATAAATATATAAGTTCATAATATTATTGTAGATAGAGTATTAGTGAAAGAAGGACAGAAAAATAATTTAATATAACTTCATGGCAACTACTACATATTTTAAAAAAATTATTATTTTGTAGTTAATAATAATAAAATACAAAACTATATACAGCATAATTTGGGTAAAATGAAATTTTTTCATACAATACACGACAATTGGAAAAAGCAAATCGTAGTGGATTTTCAAAATTTTGACATTAAAAACGTTTTAAATACAAATACGGCTCCATCTATTGGCTAACTCAAATTAATAAGGCGTATATCATACTATCAAATATATTGGTCAATAAAAAAATTTGATATGAAATTGGAGAGTTGTAAAATAAACTTTGAAAGTTTTTCATCCGGTTTGATGACAATTTTTTTTACTTCTAGCGGGAATCGTTCTATGATGTGATTTTTATATATATATATATAAGATGCTCAATATTGTCAGTAATTGTCAGTAATAGTACATAAAGAAACTTAAATTATTTAATTGTAGTAAAATGAGAAATTTCATAGATAATTTTTTTTTGCTGTCAGATATTTTATTTTTCATTCATACAAACTATGGTATTTAAACAGTAGGCTTTGTTTTTACTGTCGGCAATTCTTCTTGTCGTCGATAATTTTGCTTTGTCGTTATGAAAATTCTTTGTTGTCATTTTTTCTTCTAACAAAATGAAATATAATTTTATCTTAGTAGGCGCATAAATGCTATAAATTTGTAATTTATGTTTGACAAATAAACATAAACAAGCAATCATTTATGAATGAAAACGGACATTTTTATTATTTGCAATTTTACATAATTTTTTATAAGCCGAATAATTTGTAGAAAAAACTTTATTTAGAAACTAATAATTATTATCTTTTAAATAAAATTATAATTTAAAAAAAATTATCTCATTAAATACCACTCTTTATTGAAATTTTTGTCTAAAATTTTTCAATTTTACTCATTAAATTATTTTTAAGCAACACTGCTCAATCAAACCACTACTTAAACCACTCGTCTTTCGGACTCGTGGTTTATTGTGCGCTTTGATTCGCAGTGTTGCTAAATAATTTAATTCGTAAGATCAAAAAATTTTCGAAAAAATTTCAATGACTCGTGGTATTACAACCGATAATTTTTAAAATTATTCAAGTTGTGTTTTGGATGAAATCCCATATAAATTTTATTGAATTTATTCTCTTTTCCCCCTTTTGCAGAGCCAAAAGAAATTTAAATTATTTAATTGTAGCAAAATGAGAAATTTCATAGATAATTTTTAAAATTATTCAAGTTGTGTTTTGTATAAAATCCCATATAAATTTTATTGAATTTCGTTTCTTTTCCCCCTTTTGCAGTGCCATTGCAGCAAATACCGGAACAAAATAATCGCTCAATAACATATGATAGTCTATATGGGCCCTACATGGATGATTGAAAAGTCGATAAAGCAGTAAATTAAATTGATTAATTTACGCCGCCATCTGAAAGTTTGCTTATGAACTATCCATATTTAACATTTAATTCGTAATTAAAAAATATTTAGGCGTTTAATCAAAATAAAAACTATCCTATCTCTCAAGTTGGACCATTATACACACACTGAACACAATTTTATTAAGATTGGTTAGGTTGCTGCGGAGTTTATCGCGGACAAACATCGTGACACGTGATTTTTATATATATATAAGAATAAGATAAGAAAGATAAGATAAGATAAGATATAAGATATAAGATAAGATAAGATTAGATTCATATTTAGTAAATTAAACAAAAAATCCAATTTTATAGTGTTACTAACCCAAAATATATTTAAAATTAAATTCATATTTAGTAAATTAAACAAAAAATCCAATTTTAAAGTGTTACTAAACCAAAATATATATATAAAATTTAATTCATGTGTAGTAAATTAAACAAAAAAATCCAATTTTATAGTGTTACTAAGCCAAAATATATTTAAAATTAAATTCATATTTAGTAAATCAAACAAAAAATCCAATTTTATAGTGTTACTGAACCAAAATATATATATAAAATTAAATTCATGTTTAGCAAATTAAAGAAAAAAATTCAATTTTATAGTGATAAAATTCATATTTAGTAAATTAAAAGAAAAATCCAATTTCATGGTGATACTAGGCCAAAATTTATATATAAAATTAAATTCATGTTTAGCAAATTAAAAGAAAAATTCAATACTATAGTGTTACTAAGCTAAAATTATATATAAAAATCAAGTGTATTACCGCATTCACAGCGACATAGCAAATTAGTAGATGTAATTTAGATCTGTGCTGTAAACACTTTTTGTTTTAAAATCTTGCAACTAATTTGATATCTAGGCTTACTACCATTACAAACGATTCAAATACTTACGATTCAAATTACAATCTACGTTTTAAACTCATATTAAATATGCCAAGATGCAAATTATAATATACTATCTACTAACTTGCTATG
>CAVNZG010000890.1:0-17033 GCA_963693315.1 Diogma glabrata
AAAGAATATAAGGTTGAGAATATCTCTTAAGCAGGTTATCCCAGGGTTCTCAAAATTTGGGTTTATTATTGTTTTTTGGTCTACAGTAATAAAATATGAAAAAAATTAATTTCAGAGAAACTCTTATTTCAACGATACCCTGCTTGCTTCAGTCAATGTTAAAGAATATAAGGTTGAGAATATCTCTTAAGCAGGTTATCCCAGGGTTCTCAAAATTTGGGTTTATTATTGTTTTTTGGTCTACAGTAATAAAATATGAAAAAAATTAATTTCAGAGAAACTCTTATTTCAACGATACCCTTGCTTGCTTCAGTCAATGTTAAAGAATATAAGGTTGAGAATATCTCTTAAGCAGGTTATCCCAGGGTTCTCAAAATTTGGGTTTATTATTGTTTTTTGGTCTACAGTAATAAAATATGAAAAAAATTAATTTCAGAGAAACTCTTATTTCAACGATACCCTTGCTTGCTTCAGTCAATGTTAAAGAATATAAGGTTGAGAATATCTCTTAAGCAGGTTATCCCAGGGTTCTCAAAATTTGGGTTTATTATTGTTTTTTGGTCTACAGTAATAAAATATGAAAAAAATTAATTTCAGAGAAACTCTTATTTCAACGATACCCTTGCTTGCTTCAGTCAATGTTAAAGAATATAAGGTTGAGAATATCTCTTAAGCAGGTTATCCCAGGGTTCTCAAAATTTGGGTTTATTATTGTTTTTTGGTCTACAGTAATAAAATATGAAAAAAATTAATTTCAGAGAAACTCTTATTTCAACGATACCCTGCTTGCTTCAGTCAATGTTAAAGAATATAAGGTTGAGAATATCTCTTAAGCAGGTTATCCCAGGGTTCTCAAAATTTGGGTTTATTATTGTTTTTTGGTCTACAGTAATAAAATATGAAAAAAATTAATTTCAGAGAAACTCTTATTTCAACGATACCCTGCTTGCTTCAGTCAATGTTAAAGAATATAAGGTTGAGAATATCTCTTAAGCAGGTTATCCCAGGGTTCTCAAAATTTGGGTTTATTATTGTTTTTTGGTCTACAGTAATAAAATATGAAAAAAATTAATTTCAGAGAAACTCTTATTTCAACGATACCCTGCTTGCTTCAGTCAATGTTAAAGAATATAAGGTTGAGAATATCTCTTAAGCAGGTTATCCCAGGGTTCTCAAAATTTGGGTTTATTATTGTTTTTTGGTCTACAGTAATAAAATATGAAAAAAATTAATTTCAGAGAAACTCTTATTTCAACGATACCCTTGCTTGCTTCAGTCAATGTTAAAGAATATAAGGTTGAGAATATCTCTTAAGCAGGTTATCCCAGGGTTCTCAAAATTTGGGTTTATTATTGTTTTTTGGTCTACAGTAATAAAATATGAAAAAATTAATTTCAGAGAAACTCTTATTTCAACGATACCCTTGCTTGCTTCAGTCAATGTTAAAGAATATAAGGTTGAGAATATCTCTTAAGCAGGTTATCCCAGGGTTCTCAAAATTTGGGTTTATTATTGTTTTTTGGTCTACAGTAATAAAATATGAAAAAAATTAATTTCAGAGAAACTCTTATTTCAACGATACCCTTGCTTGCTTCAGTCAATGTTAAAGAATATAAGGTTGAGAATATCTCTTAAGCAGGTTATCCCAGGGTTCTCAAAATTTGGGTTTATTATTGTTTTTTGGTCTACAGTAATAAAATATGAAAAAAATTAATTTCAGAGAAACTCTTATTTCAACGATACCCTTGCTTGCTTCAGTCAATGTTAAAGAATATAAGGTTGAGAATATCTCTTAAGCAGGTTATCCCAGGGTTCTCAAAATTTGGGTTTATTATTGTTTTTTGGTCTACAGTAATAAAATATGAAAAAAGTTAATTTCAGAGAAACTCTTATTTCAACGATACCCTTGCTTGCTTCAGTCAATGTTAAAGAATATAAGGTTGAGAATATCTCTTAAGCAAGTTATCCCAGGGTTCTCAAAATTTGGGTTTATTATTGTTTTTTGGTCTACAGTAATAAAATATGAAAAAAATTAATTTCAGAGAAACTCTTATTTCAACGATACCCTTGCTTGCTTCAGTCAATGTTAAAGCATATAAGGTTGAGAATATCTCTTAAGCAGGTTATCCCAGGGTTCTCAAAATTTGGGTTTATTATTGTTTTTTGGTCTACAGTAATAAAATATGAAAAAAATTAATTTCAGAGAAACTCTTATTTCAACGATACCCTTGCTTGCTTCAGTCAATGTTAAAGAATATAAGGTTGAGACTATCTCTTAAGCAGGTTATCCCAGGGTTCTCAAAATTTGGGTTTATTATTGTTTTTTGGTCTACAGTAATAAAATATGAAAAAAGTTAATTTCAGAGAAACTCTTATTTCAACGATACCCTTGCTTGCTTCAGTCAATGTTAAAGAATATAAGGTTGAGAATATCTCTTAAGCAGGTTATCCCAGGGTTCTCAAAATTTGGGTTTATTATTGTTTTTTGCTCTACAGTAATAAAATATGAAAAAAGTTAATTTCAGAGAAACTCTTATTTCAACGATACCCTTGCTTGCTTCAGTCAATGTTAAAGAATATAAGGTTGAGAATATCTCTTAAGCAGGTTATCCCAGGGTTCTCAAAATTTGGGTTTATTATTGTTTTTTGGCTCTACAGTAATAAAATATGAAAAAATTAATTTCAGAGAAACTCTTATTTCAACGATACCCTTGCTTGCTTCAGTCAATGTTAAAGAATATAAGGTTGAGAATATCTCTTAAGCAGGTTATCCCAGGGTTCTCAAAATTTGGGTTTATTATTGTTTTTTGGTCTACAGTAATAAAATATGAAAAAAATTAATTTCAGAGAAACTCTTATTTCAACGATACCCTTGCTTGCTTCAGTCAATGTTAAAGAATATAAGGTTGAGAATATCTCTTAAGCAGGTTATCCCAGGGTTCTCAAAATTTGGGTTTATTATTGTTTTTTGGTCTACAGTAATAAAATATGAAAAAAGTTAATTTCAGAGAAACTCTTATTTCAACGATACCCTTGCTTGCTTCAGTCAATGTTAAAGAATATAAGGTTGAGAATATCTCTTAAGCAGGTTATCCCAGGGTTCTCAAAATTTGGGTTTATTATTGTTTTTTGGTCTACAGTAATAAAATATGAAAAAAATTAATTTCAGAGAAACTCTTATTTCAACGATACCCTTGCTTGCTTCAGTCAATGTTAAAGAATATAAGGTTGAGAATATCTCTTAAGCAGGTTATCCCAGGGTTCTCAAAATTTGGGTTTATTATTGTTTTTTGGTCTACAGTTATAAAATATGAAAAAAGTTAATTTCAGAGAAACTCTTATTTCAACGATACCCTTGCTTGCTTCAGTCAATGTTAAAGAATATAAGGTTGAGAATATCTCTTAAGCAGGTTATCCCAGGGTTCTCAAAATTTGGGTTTATTATTGTTTTTTGGTCTACAGTAATAAAATATGAAAAAAGTTAATTTCAGAGAAACTCTTATTTCAACGATACCCTTGCTTGCTTCAGTCAATGTTAAAGAATATAAGGTTGAGAATATCTCTTAAGCAGGTTATCCCAGGGTTCTCAAAATTTGGGTTTATTATTGTTTTTTGGTCTACAGTAATAAAATATGAAAAAAATTAATTTCAGAGAAACTCTTATTTCAACGATACCCTTGCTTGCTTCAGTCAATGTTAAAGAATATAAGGTTGAGAATATCTCTTAAGCAGGTTATCCCAGGGTTCTCAAAATTTGGGTTTATTATTGTTTTTTGGTCTACAGTAATAAAATATGAAAAAAAATAATTTCAGAGAAACTCTTATTTCAACGATACCCTTGCTTGCTTCAGTCAATGTTAAAGACACTTACCTTCCTAGACTTACCTTCCTGGGTTTTTCCTGATGAATTTAATCCTCAAGGCTTACCTTCCTAGACTTACCTTCCTGGGTTTTTCCTGATGAATTTAATCCTCAAGGCTTTAAAGTTAACGTTCATAAATTTCTCAGAGAATCTTAATTTTTATTCCATTCTTATCCCTAGTTGGCATGGTATCTTCGGATATTCAGAGACGTTAATTTATAATTTGTTATAATTAACACTAAACATGCCTAACTTTGAATAAAAAAAAAAAAAAAAAAAAAAAAAAAGAATATAAGGTTGAGAATATCTCTTAAGCAGGTTATCCCAGGGTTCTCAAAATTTGGGTTTATTATTGTTTTTTGCTCTACAGTAATAAAATATGAAAAAAGTTAATTTCAGAGAAACTCTTATTTCAACGATACCCTTGCTTGCTTCAGTCAATGTTAAAGAATATAAGGTTGAGAATATCTCTTAAGCAGGTTATCCCAGGGTTCTCAAAATTTGGGTTTATTATTGTTTTTTGGTCTACAGTAATAAAATATGAAAAAAATTAATTTCAGAGAAACTCTTATTTCAACGATACCCTGCTTGCTTCAGTCAATGTTAAAGAATATAAGGTTGAGAATATCTCTTAAGCAGGTTATCCCAGGGTTCTCAAAATTTGGGTTTATTATTGTTTTTTGGTCTACAGTAATAAAATATGAAAAAAATTAATTTCAGAGAAACTCTTATTTCAACGATACCCTGCTTGCTTCAGTCAATGTTAAAGAATATAAGGTTGAGAATATCTCTTAAGCAGGTTATCCCAGGGTTCTCAAAATTTGGGTTTATTATTGTTTTTTGGTCAACAGTAATAAAATATGAAAAAAATTAATTTCAGAGAAACTCTTATTTCAACGATACCCTTGCTTGCTTCAGTCAATGTTAAAGAATATAAGGTTGAGAATATCTCTTAAGCAGGTTATCCCAGGGTTCTCAAAATTTGGGTTTATTATTGTTTTTTGGTCTACAGTAATAAAATATGAAAAAAATTAATTTCAGAGAAACTCTTATTTCAACGATACCCTGCTTGCTTCAGTCAATGTTAAAGAATATAAGGTTGAGAATATCTCTTAAGCAGGTTATCCCAGGGTTCTCAAAATTTGGGTTTATTATTGTTTTTTGGTCTACAGTAATAAAATATGAAAAAAGTTAATTTCAGAGAAACTCTTATTTCAACGATACCCTTGCTTGCTTCAGTCAATGTTAAAGAATATAAGGTTGAGAATATCTCTTAAGCAGGTTATCCCAGGGTTCTCAAAATTTGGGTTTATTATTGTTTTTTGGTCTACAGTAATAAAATATGAAAAAAATTAATTTCAGAGAAACTCTTATTTCAACGATACCCTTGCTTGCTTCAGTCAATGTTAAAGAATATAAGGTTGAGAATATCTCTTAAGCAGGTTATCCCAGGGTTCTCAAAATTTGGGTTTATTATTGTTTTTTGGTCTACAGTAATAAAATATGAAAAAAATTAATTTCAGAGAAACTCTTATTTCAACGATACCCTTGCTTGCTTCAGTCAATGTTAAAGAATATAAGGTTGAGAATATCTCTTAAGCAGGTTATCCCAGGGTTCTCAAAATTTGGGTTTATTATTGTTTTTTGGTCTACAGTAATAAAATATGAAAAAAGTTAATTTCAGAGAAACTCTTATTTCAACGATACCCTTGCTTGCTTCAGTCAATGTTAAAGAATATAAGGTTGAGAATATCTCTTAAGCAGGTTATCCCAGGGTTCTCAAAATTTGGGTTTATTATTGTTTTTTGGTCTACAGTAATAAAATATGAAAAAAATTAATTTCAGAGAAACTCTTATTTCAACGATACCCTTGCTTGCTTCAGTCAATGTTAAAGAATATAAGGTTGAGAATATCTCTTAAGCAGGTTATCCCAGGGTTCTCAAAATTTGGGTTTATTATTGTTTTTTGGTCTACAGTAATAAAATATGAAAAAAGTTAATTTCAGAGAAACTCTTATTTCAACGATACCCTTGCTTGCTTCAGTCAATGTTAAAGAATATAAGGTTGAGAATATCTCTTAAGCAGGTTATCCCAGGGTTCTCAAAATTTGGGTTTATTATTGTTTTTTGGTCTACAGTAATAAAATATGAAAAAAGTTAATTTCAGAGAAACTCTTATTTCAACGATACCCTTGCTTGCTTCAGTCAATGTTAAAGAATATAAGGTTGAGAATATCTCTTAAGCAGGTTATCCCAGGGTTCTCAAAATTTGGGTTTATTATTGTTTTTTGGTCTACAGTAATAAAATATGAAAAAAATTAATTTCAGAGAAACTCTTATTTCAACGATACCCTTGCTTGCTTCAGTCAATGTTAAAGAATATAAGGTTGAGAATATCTCTTAAGCAGGTTATCCCAGGGTTCTCAAAATTTGGGTTTATTATTGTTTTTTGGTCTACAGTAATAAAATATGAAAAAAATTAATTTCAGAGAAACTCTTATTTCAACGATACCCTTGCTTGCTTCAGTCAATGTTAAAGAATATAAGGTTGAGAATATCTCTTAAGCAGGTTATCCCAGGGTTCTCAAAATTTGGGTTTATTATTGTTTTTTGGTCTACAGTAATAAAATATGAAAAAAGTTAATTTCAGAGAAACTCTTATTTCAACGATACCCTTGCTTGCTTCAGTCAATGTTAAAGAATATAAGGTTGAGAATATCTCTTAAGCAGGTTATCCCAGGGTTCTCAAAATTTGGGTTTATTATTGTTTTTTGGTCTACAGTAATAAAATATGAAAAAAATTAATTTCAGAGAAACTCTTATTTCAACGATACCCTTGCTTGCTTCAGTCAATGTTAAAGAATATAAGGTTGAGAATATCTCTTAAGCAGGTTATCCCAGGGTTCTCAAAATTTGGGTTTATTATTGTTTTTTGGTCTACAGTTATAAAATATGAAAAAAGTTAATTTCAGAGAAACTCTTATTTCAACGATACCCTTGCTTGCTTCAGTCAATGTTAAAGAATATAAGGTTGAGAATATCTCTTAAGCAGGTTATCCCAGGGTTCTCAAAATTTGGGTTTATTATTGTTTTTTGGTCTACAGTAATAAAATATGAAAAAAGTTAATTTCAGAGAAACTCTTATTTCAACGATACCCTTGCTTGCTTCAGTCAATGTTAAAGAATATAAGGTTGAGAATATCTCTTAAGCAGGTTATCCCAGGGTTCTCAAAATTTGGGTTTATTATTGTTTTTTGGTCTACAGTAATAAAATATGAAAAAAATTAATTTCAGAGAAACTCTTATTTCAACGATACCCTTGCTTGCTTCAGTCAATGTTAAAGAATATAAGGTTGAGAATATCTCTTAAGCAGGTTATCCCAGGGTTCTCAAAATTTGGGTTTATTATTGTTTTTTGGTCTACAGTAATAAAATATGAAAAAAAATAATTTCAGAGAAACTCTTATTTCAACGATACCCTTGCTTGCTTCAGTCAATGTTAAAGACACTTACCTTCCTAGACTTACCTTCCTGGGTTTTTCCTGATGAATTTAATCCTCAAGGCTTACCTTCCTAGACTTACCTTCCTGGGTTTTTCCTGATGAATTTAATCCTCAAGGCTTTAAAGTTAACGTTCATAAATTTCTCAGAGAATCTTAATTTTTATTCCATTCTTATCCCTAGTTGGCATGGTATCTTCGGATATTCAGAGACGTTAATTTATAATTTGTTATAATTAACACTAAACATGCCTAACTTTGAATAAAAAAAAAAAAAAAAAAAAAAAAAAGAATATAAGGTTGAGAATATCTCTTAAGCAGGTTATCCCAGGGTTCTCAAAATTTGGGTTTATTATTGTTTTTTGCTCTACAGTAATAAAATATGAAAAAAGTTAATTTCAGAGAAACTCTTATTTCAACGATACCCTTGCTTGCTTCAGTCAATGTTAAAGAATATAAGGTTGAGAATATCTCTTAAGCAGGTTATCCCAGGGTTCTCAAAATTTGGGTTTATTATTGTTTTTTGGTCTACAGTAATAAAATATGAAAAAAATTAATTTCAGAGAAACTCTTATTTCAACGATACCCTGCTTGCTTCAGTCAATGTTAAAGAATATAAGGTTGAGAATATCTCTTAAGCAGGTTATCCCAGGGTTCTCAAAATTTGGGTTTATTATTGTTTTTTGGTCTACAGTAATAAAATATGAAAAAAATTAATTTCAGAGAAACTCTTATTTCAACGATACCCTGCTTGCTTCAGTCAATGTTAAAGAATATAAGGTTGAGAATATCTCTTAAGCAGGTTATCCCAGGGTTCTCAAAATTTGGGTTTATTATTGTTTTTTGGTCAACAGTAATAAAATATGAAAAAAATTAATTTCAGAGAAACTCTTATTTCAACGATACCCTTGCTTGCTTCAGTCAATGTTAAAGAATATAAGGTTGAGAATATCTCTTAAGCAGGTTATCCCAGGGTTCTCAAAATTTGGGTTTATTATTGTTTTTTGGTCTACAGTAATAAAATATGAAAAAAATTAATTTCAGAGAAACTCTTATTTCAACGATACCCTGCTTGCTTCAGTCAATGTTAAAGAATATAAGGTTGAGAATATCTCTTAAGCAGGTTATCCCAGGGTTCTCAAAATTTGGGTTTATTATTGTTTTTTGGTCTACAGTAATAAAATATGAAAAAAGTTAATTTCAGAGAAACTCTTATTTCAACGATACCCTTGCTTGCTTCAGTCAATGTTAAAGAATATAAGGTTGAGAATATCTCTTAAGCAGGTTATCCCAGGGTTCTCAAAATTTGGGTTTATTATTGTTTTTTGGTCTACAGTAATAAAATATGAAAAAAATTAATTTCAGAGAAACTCTTATTTCAACGATACCCTTGCTTGCTTCAGTCAATGTTAAAGAATATAAGGTTGAGAATATCTCTTAAGCAGGTTATCCCAGGGTTCTCAAAATTTGGGTTTATTATTGTTTTTTGGTCTACAGTAATAAAATATGAAAAAAATTAATTTCAGAGAAACTCTTATTTCAACGATACCCTTGCTTGCTTCAGTCAATGTTAAAGAATATAAGGTTGAGAATATCTCTTAAGCAGGTTATCCCAGGGTTCTCAAAATTTGGGTTTATTATTGTTTTTTGGTCTACAGTAATAAAATATGAAAAAAGTTAATTTCAGAGAAACTCTTATTTCAACGATACCCTTGCTTGCTTCAGTCAATGTTAAAGAATATAAGGTTGAGAATATCTCTTAAGCAGGTTATCCCAGGGTTCTCAAAATTTGGGTTTATTATTGTTTTTTGGTCTACAGTAATAAAATATGAAAAAAATTAATTTCAGAGAAACTCTTATTTCAACGATACCCTGCTTGCTTCAGTCAATGTTAAAGAATATAAGGTTGAGAATATCTCTTAAGCAGGTTATCCCAGGGTTCTCAAAATTTGGGTTTATTATTGTTTTTTGGTCTACAGTAATAAAATATGAAAAAAATTAATTTCAGAGAAACTCTTATTTCAACGATACCCTGCTTGCTTCAGTCAATGTTAAAGAATATAAGGTTGAGAATATCTCTTAAGCAGGTTATCCCAGGGTTCTCAAAATTTGGGTTTATTATTATTTTTTGGTCTACAGTAATAAAATATGAAAAAAATTAATTTCAGAGAAACTCTTATTTCAACGATACCCTGCTTGCTTCAGTCAATGTTAAAGAATATAAGGTTGAGAATATCTCTTAAGCAGGTTATCTCAGGGTTCTCAAAATTTGGGTTTATTATTGTTTTTTGGTCTACAGTAATAAAATATGAAAAAAATTAATTTCAGAGAAACTCTTATTTCAACGATACCCTTGCTTGCTTCAGTCAATGTTAAAGAATATAAGGTTGAGAATATCTCTTAAGCAGGTTATCCCAGGGTTCTCAAAATTTGGGTTTATTATTGTTTTTTGGTCTACAGTAATAAAATATGAAAAAAATTAATTTCAGAGAAACTCTTATTTCAACGATACCCTTGCTTGCTTCAGTCAATGTTAAAGAATATAAGGTTGAGAATATCTCTTAAGCAGGTTATCCCAGGGTTCTCAAAATTTGGGTTTATTATTGTTTTTTGGTCTACAGTAATAAAATATGAAAAAAGTTAATTTCAGAGAAACTCTTATTTCAACGATACCCTTGCTTGCTTCAGTCAATGTTAAAGAATATAAGGTTGAGAATATCTCTTAAGCAGGTTATCCCAGGGTTCTCAAAATTTGGGTTTATTATTGTTTTTTGGTCTACAGTAATAAAATATGAAAAAAGTTAATTTCAGAGAAACTCTTATTTCAACGATACCCTTGCTTGCTTCAGTCAATGTTAAAGAATATAAGGTTGAGAATATCTCTTAAGCAGGTTATCCCAGGGTTCTCAAAATTTGGGTTTATTATTGTTTTTTGGTCTACAGTAATAAAATATGAAAAAAGTTAATTTCAGAGAAACTCTTATTTCAACGATACCCTTGCTTGCTTCAGTCAATGTTAAAGAATATAAGGTTGAGAATATCTCTTAAGCAGGTTATCCCAGGGTTCTCAAAATTTGGGTTTATTATTGTTTTTTGGTCTACAGTAATAAAATATGAAAAAAATTAATTTCAGAGAAACTCTTATTTCAACGATACCCTTGCTTGCTTCAGTCAATGTTAAAGAATATAAGGTTGAGAATATCTCTTAAGCAGGTTATCCCAGGGTTCTCAAAATTTGGGTTTATTATTGTTTTTTGGTCTACAGTAATAAAATATGAAAAAAGTTAATTTCAGAGAAACTCTTATTTCAACGATACCCTTGCTTGCTTCAGTCAATGTTAAAGAATATAAGGTTGAGAATATCTCTTAAGCAGGTTATCCCAGGGTTCTCAAAATTTGGGTTTATTATTGTTTTTTGGTCTACAGTAATAAAATATGAAAAAAGTTAATTTCAGAGAAACTCTTATTTCAACGATACCCTTGCTTGCTTCAGTCAATGTTAAAGAATATAAGGTTGAGAATATCTCTTAAGCAGGTTATCCCAGGGTTCTCAAAATTTGGGTTTATTATTGTTTTTTGGTCTACAGTAATAAAATATGAAAAAAGTTAATTTCAGAGAAACTCTTATTTCAACGATACCCTTGCTTGCTTCAGTCAATGTTAAAGAATATAAGGTTGAGAATATCTCTTAAGCAGGTTATCCCAGGGTTCTCAAAATTTGGGTTTATTATTGTTTTTTGGTCTACAGTAATAAAATATGAAAAAAATTAATTTCAGAGAAACTCTTATTTCAACGATACCCTTGCTTGCTTCAGTCAATGTTAAAGAATATAAGGTTGAGAATATCTCTTAAGCAGGTTATCCCAGGGTTCTCAAAATTTGGGTTTATTATTGTTTTTTGGTCTACAGTAATAAAATATGAAAAAAATTAATTTCAGAGAAACTCTTATTTCAACGATACCCTTGCTTGCTTCAGTCAATGTTAAAGAATATAAGGTTGAGAATATCTCTTAAGCAGGTTATCCCAGGGTTCTCAAAATTTGGGTTTATTATTGTTTTTTGGTCTACAGTAATAAAATATGAAAAAAGTTAATTTCAGAGAAACTCTTATTTCAACGATACCCTTGCTTGCTTCAGTCAATGTTAAAGAATATAAGGTTGAGAATATCTCTTAAGCAGGTTATCCCAGGGTTCTCAAAATTTGGGTTTATTATTGTTTTTTGGTCTACAGTAATAAAATATGAAAAAAATTAATTTCAGAGAAACTCTTATTTCAACGATACCCTGCTTGCTTCAGTCAATGTTAAAGAATATAAGGTTGAGAATATCTCTTAAGCAGGTTATCCCAGGGTTCTCAAAATTTGGGTTTATTATTGTTTTTTGGTCGACAGTAATAAAATATGAAAAAAATTAATTTCAGAGAAACTCTTATTTCAACGATACCCTTGCTTGCTTCAGTCAATGTTAAAGAATATAAGGTTGAGAATATCTCTTAAGCAGGTTATCCCAGGGTTCTCAAAATTTGGGTTTATTATTGTTTTTTGGTCTACAGTAATAAAATTTGAAAAAAATTAATTTCAGAGAAACTCTTATTTCAACGATACCCTGCTTGCTTCAGTCAATGTTAAAGAATATAAGGTTGAGAATATCTCTTAAGCAGGTTATCCCAGGGTTCTCAAAATTTGGGTTTGTTATTGTTTTTTGGTCTACAGTAATAAAATATGAAAAAAATTAATTTCAGAGAAACTCTTATTTCAACGATACCCTTGCTTGCTTCAGTCAATGTTAAAGAATATAAGGTTGAGAATATCTCTTAAGCAGGTTATCCCAGGGTTCTCAAAATTTGGGTTTATTATTGTTTTTTGGTCTACAGTAATAAAATATGAAAAAAGTTAATTTCAGAGAAACTCTTATTTCAACGATACCCTTGCTTGCTTCAGTCAATGTTAAAGAATATAAGGTTGAGAATATCTCTTAAGCAGGTTATCCCAGGGTTCTCAAAATTTGGGTTTATTATTGTTTTTTGGTCTACAGTAATAAAATATGAAAAAAGTTAATTTCAGAGAAACTCTTATTTCAACGATACCCTTGCTTGCTTCAGTCAATGTTAAAGAATATAAGGTTGAGAATATCTCTTAAGCAGGTTATCCCAGGGTTCTCAAAATTTGGGTTTATTATTGTTTTTTGGTCTACAGTAATAAAATATGAAAAAAATTAATTTCAAAGAAACTCTTATTTCAACGATACCCTTGCTTGCTTCAGTCAATGTTAAAGAATATAAGGTTGAGAATATCTCTTAAGCAGGTTATCCCAGGGTTCTCAAAATTTGGGTTTATTATTGTTTTTTGGTCTACAGTAATAAAATATGAAAAAAATTAATTTTAGAGAAACTCTTATTTCAACGATACCCTTGCTTGCTTCAGTCAATGTTAAAGAATATAAGGTTGAGAATATCTCTTAAGCAGGTTATCCCAGGGTTCTCAAAATTTGGGTTTATTATTGTTTTTTGGTCTACAGTAATAAAATATGAAAAAAATTAATTTCAGAGAAACTCTTATTCAACGATACCCTGCTTGCTTCAGTCAATGTTAAAGAATATAAGGTTGAGAATATCTCTTAAGCAGGTTATCCCCAGGGTTCTCAAAATTTGGGTTTATTATTGTTTTTTGGTCTACAGTAATAAAATATGAAAAAAATTAATTTCAGAGAAACTCTTATTTCAACGATACCCTTGCTTGCTTCAGTCAATGTTAAAGAATATAAGGTTGAGAATATCTCTTAAGCAGGTTATCCCAGGGTTCTCAAAATTTGGGTTTATTATTGTTTTTTGGTCTACAGTAATAAAATATGCAAAAAATTAATTTCAGAGAAACTCTTATTTCAACGATACCCTTGCTTGCTTCAGTCAATGTTAAAGAATATAAGGTTGAGAATATCTCTAAGCAGGTTATCCCAGGGTTCTCAAAATTTGGGTTTATTATTGTTTTTTGGTCTACAGTAATAAAATATGAAAAAAGTTAATTTCAGAGAAACTCTTATTTCAACGATACCCTTGCTTGCTTCAGTCAATGTTAAAGAATATAAGGTTGAGAATATCTCTTAAGCAGGTTATCCCAGGTTCTCAAAATTGGGTTTATTATTGTTTTTTGGTCTACAGTAATAAAATATGAAAAAAGTTAATTTCAGAGAAACTCTTATTTCAACGATACCCTTGCTGCTTCAGTCAATGTTAAAGAATATAAGGTTGAGAATATCTCTTAAGCAGGTTATCCCAGGGTTCTCAAAATTTGGGTTTATTATTGTTTTTTGGTCTACAGTAATAAAATATGAAAAAAAATTAATTTCAGAGAAACTCTATTTCAACGATACCCTGCTTGCTTCAGTCAATGTTAAAGAATATAAGGTTGAGAATATCTCTTAAGCAGGTTATCCCAGGGTTCTCAAAATTTGGGTTTATTATTGTTTTTTGGTCTACAGTAATAAAATATGAAAAAAATTAATTTCAGAGAAACTCTTATTTCAACGATACCCTGCTTGCTTCAGTCAATGTTAAAGAATATAAGGTTGAGAATATCTCTTAAGCAGGTTATCCCAGGGTTCTCAAAATTTGGGTTTATTATTGTTTTTTGGTCTACAGTAATAAAATATGAAAAAAGTTAATTTCAGAGAAACTCTTATTTCAACGATACCCTTGCTTGCTTCAGTCAATGTTAAAGAATATAAGGTTGAGAATATCTCTTAAGCAGGTTATCCCAGGGTTCTCAAAATTTGGGTTTATTATTGTTTTTTTGATCTACAGTAATAAAATATGAAAAAAATTAATTTCAGAGAAACTCTTATTTCAACGATACCCTTGCTTGCTTCAGTCAATGTTAAAGAATATAAGGTTGAGAATATCTCTTAAGCAGGTTATCCCAGGGTTCTCAAAATTTGGGTTTATTATTGTTTTTTGGTCTACAGTAATAAAATATGAAAAAAGTTAATTTCAGAGAAACTCTTATTTCAACGATACCCTTGCTTGCTTCAGTCAATGTTAAAGAATATAAGGTTGAGAATATCTCTTAAGCAGGTTATCCAGGGTTCTCAACATTTGGGTTTATTATTGTTTTTTGGTCTACAGTAATAAAATATGAAAAAAATTAATTTCAGAGAAACTCTTATTTCAACGATACCCTGCTTGCTTCAGTCAATGTTAAAGAATATAAGGTTGAGAATATCTCTTAAGCAGGTTATCCCAGGGTTCTCAAAATTTGGGTTTATTATTGTTTTTTGGTCGACAGTAATAAAATATGAAAAAAATTAATTTCAGAGAAACTCTTATTTCAACGATACCCTTGCTTGCTTCAGTCAATGTTAAAGAATATAAGGTTGAGAATATCTCTTAAGCAGGTTATCCCAGGGTTCTCAAAATTTGGGTTTATTATTGTTTTTTGGTCTACAGTAATAAAATTTGAAAAAAATTAATTTCAGAGAAACTCTTATTTCAACGATACCCTGCTTGCTTCAGTCAATGTTAAAGAATATAAGGTTGAGAATATCTCTTAAGCAGGTTATCCCAGGGTTCTCAAAATTTGGGGTTTGTTATTGTTTTTTGGTCTACAGTAATAAAATATGAAAAAATTAATTTCAGAGAAACTCTTATTTCAACGATACCCTTGCTTGCTTCAGTCAATGTTAAAGAATATAAGGTTGAGAATATCTCTTAAGCAGGTTATCCCAGGGTTCTCAAAATTTGGGTTTATTATTGTTTTTTGGTCTACAGTAATAAAATATGAAAAAAGTTAATTTCAGAGAAACTCTTATTCAACGATACCCTTGCTTGCTTCAGTCAATGTTAAAGAATATAAGGTTGAGAATATCTCTTAAGCAGGTTATCCCAGGTTTCTCAAAATTTGGGTTTATTATTGTTTTTTGGTCTACAGTAATAAAATATGAAAAAAGTTAATTTCAGAGAAACTCTTATTTCAACGATACCCTTGCTTGCTTCAGTCAATGTTAAGAATATAAGGTTGAGAATATCTCTTAAGCAGGTTATCCCAGGGTTCTCAAAATTTGGGTTTATTATTGTTTTTTGGTCTACAGTAATAAAATATGAAAAAAATTAATTTCAAAGAAACTCTTATTTCAACGATACCCTTGCTTGCTTCAGTCAATGTTAAAGAATATAAGGTTGAGAATATCTCTTAAGCAGGTTATCCAGGGTTCTCAAAATTTGGGTTTATTATTGTTTTTTGGTCTACAGTAATAAAATATGAAAAAAATTATTTTAGAGAAACTCTTATTTCAACGATACCCTTGCTTGCTTCAGTCAATGTTAAAGAATATAAGGTTGAGAATATCTCTTAAGCAGGTTATCCCAGGGTTCTCAAAATTTGGGTTTATTATTGTTTTTTGGTCTACAGTAATAAAATATGAAAAAAATTAATTTCAGAGAAACTCTTATTTCAACGATACCCTGCTTGCTTCAGTCAATGTTAAAGAATATAAGGTTGAGAATATCTCTTAAGCAGGTTATCCCAGGGTTCTCAAAATTTGGGTTTATTATTGTTTTTTGGTCTACAGTAATAAAATATGAAAAAAATTAATTTCAGAGAAACTCTTATTTCAACGATACCCTTGCTTGCTTCAGTCAATGTTAAAGAATATAAGGTTGAGAATATCTCTTAAGCAGGTTATCCCAGGTTCTCAAAATTTGGGTTTATTATTGTTTTTTGGTCTACAGTAATAAAATATGCAAAAAATTAATTTCAGAGAAACTCTTATTTCAACGATACCCTTGCTTGCTTCAGTCAATGTTAAAGGAATATAAGGTTGAGATATCTCTTAAGCAGGTTATCCCAGGGTTCTCAAATTTGGGTTTATTATTGTTTTTTGGTCTACAGTAATAAAATATGAAAAAAGTTAATTTCAGAGAAACTCTTATTTCAACGATACCCTTGCTTGCTTCAGTCAATGTTAAAGAATATAAGGTTGAGAATATCTCTTAAGCAGGTTATCCCAGGGTTCTCAAAATTTGGGTTTATTATTGTTTTTTGGTCTACAGTAATAAAATATGAAAAAAGTTAATTTCAGAGAAACTCTTATTTCAACGATACCCTTGCTTGCTTCAGTCAATGTTAAAGAATATAAGGTTGAGAATATCTCTTAAGCAGGTTATCCCAGGGTCTCAAAATTTGGGTTTATTATTGTTTTTTGGTCTACAGTAATAAAATATGAAAAAAATTAATTTCAGAGAAACTCTTATTTCAACGATACCCTGCTTGCTTCAGTCAATGTTAAAGAATATAAGGTTGAGAATATCTCTTAAGCAGGTTATCCAGGGTCTCAAAATTTGGGTTTATTATTGTTTTTTGGGTCTACAGTAATAAAATATGAAAAAAATTAATTTCAGAGAAACTCTTATTTCAACGATACCCTGCTTGCTTCAGTCAATGTTAAAGAATATAAGGTTGAGAATATCTCTTAAGCAGGTTATCCCAGGGTTCTCAAAATTTGGGTTTATTATTGTTTTTTGGTCTACAGTAATAAAATATGAAAAAAATTAATTTCAGAGAAACTCTTATTTCAACGATACCCTTGCTTGCTTCAGTCAATGTTAAAGAATATAAGGTTGAGAATATCTCTTAAGCAGGTTATCCAGGGTTCTCAAAATTTGGGTTTATTATTGTTTT
>CAVNZG010000891.1:0-21164 GCA_963693315.1 Diogma glabrata
AATGTTGAAAAATAATCGACTAATAATTTGATGACGAGTTGTATTTAGCAGACAATTTAACGAACAGAAATAGTAAAATTATTTCATACAACATAATCCTTTGTTGTCAAACAAAATTAAATATTATTTCATCTTAGTAGGCGCATAAATGTTATAAATTTGTAATTTATTTTTAACAAATAAACATAAACATGCAATCATTTATGAATGAAAACGGACATTTTTACTATTTGGAAATTGCATTTTTACATAATTTTGTATGTGCATTTTTGTTTTAAATTAATATATTAAGTAGGCGGAAAATATTCGAAAATATTCGCTGTTCCTTCCTACCAGAAAAAAATAATCGAAACAAATCGTTTTGATTTGCTAAAAAATAGTAAATGAAGCGTTTTGATTGGACCTTATTGAAACTTTATTTAGTGAGTTGAATTGTCATTTTTATTTGAAAACTTTTTATTTTACTTTTGATAAATGATATTTTAATTAATGCAAGTCCCTTCAGTTCAAATACAATTCCTTTTAAAACGTTAACATAGTACGCATTTTTAGAATTTCTTTTAATTTTAAGAAAGTTGTTCAAAGCTTTGTATTAGTTTCGTTTTATTTCTAGTAGGAAACAATTGGCGATGTTGCTCTATCGCTTGGTAAATAAATTGTTTTTGAAATAAATTTTTTTTTATCCGGCCATAGAGACGGATCTACCTTCAGGAAGCCCATTAAAAGCAGAAGAATTCATCAAATTCCTTCAAATAACAAACGACATTGCCGAAAGAGCTATCGGTTTAATGAAACAGTATCATTCCGTTTTAACATTAGATGAAGATCAAAAATAATTTATTTACCAAGCGATAGAGCAACATCGCCAAATGTTTCCTACTAGAAATAAAACGAAACTAATACAAACCTTTGAACAACTTTCTTAAAATTAAAAGAAATCCTAAAAATGCGTACTATGTTAACGTTTTAAAAGGAATTGTATTTGAACTGAAGGGACTTGCCATAATTAAAATATCATTTATCAAAAGTAAAATAAAAAGTTTTCAAATGAAAATGATAATTTTGTATATTTTATTAAGTAGATTTTGTGAAATTATGAAGAAGTTGCCTTTTAGCCTAAATTCTGGAAAACACGACTTCACTAAAAGTGAGATATCTCTCGATCTAGACCACCAAAAGACCTAAGATTTTTTTTGTTGGCAAGCTAATAAAATTGTTTATGAGATAAAATCGTTAAATGTGGTGGTTAGCATGACAAAAAGTTAAAATAATGACACCACATTTCGGAAAATGCGCCAATTTGCAATATTTTTTGACTTCGGCTTCAAATTTTCATGGTTTGGCTTCAGAAAACGTGTGTACCGTGGTTATTTTTGAATTCTATGGAAAATTTCCCATCGAATAGCACCCCGGTATTTTTGTTTTTATGTTATCGTATCGGTATCCAGCCTCAATTTGAATTTCCTGCATGAATAGCCCAAAATTCAGGACGTTTTGCAAAACCGCACGCTCTGGGAATGAGATAAAAAGCTCAGATCGGGCGGAAAATTTTTTTTCATCGAGAACTTTCAGATTTTTGATGTGGACCTGAACATTTAAAAAAAAGTGGATTTGTGAAAGTCTAATATATATATATATATATATATATATATATATATATATATATATATATATATATATATATATATATATATATATATATATATATATATATATATATATATATATATATACACTGAAAAAAATAATGATAAACTAATGCTAGTTTAATTGGTTTTAGTATTATTAACCCCGTTTTGGGTTGGTTTGTTACAAATTTACTATGTTTAACTTAAACTGAGCAAGTTTTATAACACAAAACTAGCTAAGTTAATTATTATTTCGATTTTAATGAGAGAAATATGAATTGGGATGTAGATTTTAACTGAAACTGTGTTACTTTAAGTAGGTATTAGTAAGTAAAATATTTTGATTTCGTGTAATTAGCGGAGTTAAAATAATTATGGTTAATGATCATTAAATTTGTTCATTAAATTGATTTTTTTAAAACTCCACATAAAAATTAATTTATACAATTGATTATGTTACGCGCTTCCCAAATTAGATTATTTTACTGGGATTTCTTTTCAACTGTACTTATATGTGTATGATGTTTTATATATATATATATATATGTAAAAATAATATTTCTCGGAGTGACGTGAAGAACTAACTATACTTTATAAAGTATTTGTTGAACTTGTATGTTTCACCAATAAGTATTCTTCACTTTAATAAAAAAAAATAAAACTTAGAATTAAATTTAAAACTTTTTATCTTTTATTTTCCGTACTACCGGTTTCAATCTTCTAAAGATCATCCACAGGTACTATACAACAATTCCCTATAAATTGCTGTATAGTACTAATAGATGATCTTTAGAAGAGTGATACCGGTAGTACGGAAAATAAAAAATAAAAAGTTTTAAAATTTAATTCTAAGTTTTAGTTTTTTTATTAAAGTGAAGAATACTTATTGGTGAAACATACAAGTTCAACAAATACTTTATAATATATGTAAAATGTTTCATAAATTATTGTTTTCCATAAAGTTAACTTGCACTGAAAAATTAACATATGCGAACGGTTATCATTACTTAAACAATTAGTCCAGTCATTCAACGGAAAATAAGGCGAAACTGTATAATTCTTACAAACAGCACCGATTTGCACAAAAGTTGGATTAAAGTTCTACTTACCCTCTACTTTAAAGTTAACCTTTGTCGGGAGATGCATTTACCCTGGAGGTGGTGTTCGCGAGGGAACATTTCAACTGGTCATTGACTGGACTAAATATAAAAATGAACTGGATAATTTTAACTATGCATAGTAAAATCTACTTATGCACCAAAGTTGATATTACCAAGCATCCAGTTTAATTTCAGCCAACTTTTTTTCATGTTTTGTTTTATGATCATAATACAGTTAGGTTTTCAGAATATTGCTCTGCAGAATTGTATAAAAGCAGAAGTTCTTTCGTTAAAAAATCATTTTAAAGTGGATTTTAAATCAATAATTTGATATAATAATAATCAAAGTGTTTTTAAGTGAAATTTTTTATAAGTGCTATTATAATAAACAATTTATTGTTACAGTGGTTAAGGTGCCGATGTTTAAAAGATTAAAAATCTTTTATTAGTGCTCTTTTATATAAAAGAATTAATACAGGTATTTATACACATATTTATATATATAATATTAACTGTTTTAATTATTAAAAGTATAAATATAATATATAATATAAATATAATATATATATATATATATATATATATATATATATATATATATATATATATATATATATATATATATATATATATATATATATATATATATATATATATATATATATACATATATATATACATATATATATACATATATATATATATATATATATATATATATATATATATATATATATATATATATATATATATATATATATATATATATATATATATATATATACAGTAATCCCTCCGACTGCGCGGTAGTTCCGTTCCTGAAAAACAGCGCGCAATACAAAACCGTCCAATGTGAACCCTATTTTGTATGAAAATGGAGGGTTCCGTTCCAAATTTTGAAAAAAATTCAAAAAAAAATAATTTAAAGTTATAATTAAACAAAAATGAATATATACAGCCTGAAAAACATGTATTACTTCCACAACACTTAAAAAGAAAACACTTCATAAGTTAACAGATAAATTAACATAAATAACATTTAAAAAAACAACTCAAACTTAAAAAAATAATATGAATTTGCTTAGAATATTCTACCTTTGCTGGCTTGAAATTGAATTTGATCTATATTGAATGTTCCCAGCCACACAGTTAAAAATAAACTGAATTTCTAATGCAAATTTGCTACATATATGTGTCATTCTTTTACAAACCGAACACATTTTTGATTTTGCTGAAATTTTTTTTTTCCCAAATTCCCATTTCCCAAGAAAAAAAAGATATACGTGCTCGAGAATTTTTTTTTTTTTTTTCGAAAATAGAGCGGTTGTAAATTTCGAGGATTTCGTGACTTTTGGCTGAAAGACTTATTTTCAAAGATTCATAACTTTGGTTTAGGTAATGATAGAAATTTTTTTCTGTGTTATTTTAAAGCTAAAAGATGAACTTTAAAAAAAAATTGTTATCTACAAAAATTATTAACAAATTCCTATGTGTAAACAGTTTAGCAATAAGTCAGACACTTTCTCTCTGACACCTGCAATTTTGCTCTCTTGTGTACGAGTATAGAATTAGAAATAAATTAATTTATCGAGTGCGGAAAGACAAAAAGTTCCATAAATTTTTGTTGTCCCGCACTGGATAAATTAATTTATTTCTAACAGTAAAACTAATTTCTCCATTGAACGTAGAATACGATGGTTATATCAAAAACTCTTGATTTTTGTATAGGGCAATCACAAAAATCGATTTTAACATTTTATTTGTTCATAACAATCGGAATTTGCTAATAATTTTTATTGAATATATTTTTTAATTAAAATTCCATCTCTTAACTTTAAAATAAAAAAAAACAAAAGCTTCTATCATTAATAGAACCGAAGTTATGAATTCGCCTCTATTTTCCAACCAAAAAATCCTTGAATACGTATATTTTTTTCGATATCACACCCGTAAAAATTTTTTTAAGCCAAAAATGCGTCGGTCAGATTTTGTTCTAATCTGTTCGATTTGTAAAAGAATGACCCATATGGCAAATGTAATTTATTTTTCATTTTAATTGATTAAACGAAATTCACCTACATATTCTAAAAAAAATTTTTAAACGTCGCGCAGTGTGAAATTTTAATCGCGCTGTGCGAAAATTAGTATTGAAAACTCATCTCGCGCTGTGGAAATCGCGCAGTTAAAACCCGCGCAGTCGGAGGGATTACTGTATATATATGTATTTAACGATACTTTGAAAAGTTAGTCTATGCTAACGGGTAATATTCTAAGCCATAAAAAATGAACGGTTTGAAGCCATAATAAATGAGCCATATCAAGTAAAAATTTACATAATATGTGGGTCCATTTTGGTAAAGAGCAAGTAAATTCATTACAGTGGGTTTGTTAAGTGCGTTTTTAAAAACATTTTTTTACGGCTTAAGAAGAAAAATGTGACTGACAATTAGGGCTCGTATACTCGGGTATCGAATAACCGGGTACCCGGGTATTTCACCAAAAATTCTACTACTCGAATATCCGGGTAATAGCTTCGAGTACCCGGGTATTACAAAAACAAAATTCTTATGACGCTCACTGTCGCATTTGCTTTTGCAAAAAGTTAAAACTAATTTTAGATTGTAAAACACGGTGGGACACACTCATTGCAGCAATAAATCGATTTCTTAAATTAAAAAATTGCATTCATACAGTACTCGATGAGATAGGCGCTGACAAAATTAACGAATGCGATTTATAAATATTAAAAAAAATCTCATTTATTCTCGAACCGTTTATGCAAGCAGTACAAGAACTGAGTAAAGAAAACGCCACCCTTACAGCTGAAGGTACTTTTTACTACATACTAAAAAAAATAAACAAGATTAGTAGCACCTCTTTCTCGTGAACTATTTAAAAACGAAGTTGATGGACAAAAGGATATAATAACATTATTATTATATTTGCATCATGGTATTTTTCCAAAAGACAATGAGTTTTTAAGCTACGCAACAAAAATTTCTACAAAGCAGCTTGCTCATAAATTATTATTACGTCTATACTCGAATGAAAACAGCATCGGAGTTGCAAATCAAAACTCAAGCTCTTCTGATGGAGAGCGGGAACAAACATCAGTATATAATGAGCTGTACAGCATTGTCTTGCATTATAAATAACTAAAACGAAAGAAAAAAGCGAAAATTTAAATGTTGAGCAATCCCTTCGATTTATGGAGACAAATGGAGGTAAGCGAAACCAAATGGTAGATAATCTGTACGCTTCACTGCTTACTATAAATCCTATACATCAACGGCACGCAAACGGGTGTTTTCAGTAGCCGACAATATAATAACCAACATAACCAACATTAGCTCTTTCCACACTCAATGGCTTAATATTTTTAAAATACTATTTTATAAACAAAAACTTATATGTTATAATTATAAAATTTGATTTCATTTAACGTTTAACATATTTTTAAGAATTAAATTAATTGAATTAAATATGTACAAATGAACTATTGAAAATTTGTTTTGTTTTAACTATCCAAATACCCGGGTTACCCGGGTACCCGGGTATTTGAGTAAAATAACTACTCGACTTAATGTTCGAGTATTTTACGAGCCCTACTGACAATATAATATTGTTCTGCTAATTATTATATTAATATTAATAATTTCGTTCTTGTATATTTTTATACAATAATTTATATTTATATACAATATTTTTATTGTATATGTTTATGTATAGGTATATTTATTTATTTACATTACAAGTATATGTGTTAATTTGTTTTTATTATATATATTTAAGCATTTTAAAACACAATTACAATTTTCTATTATGTCTGAGAAACATGGCGATTTACAACAGTTTATGAAGTTGATAAATATTTATGAACCTTCTTTACTTCGTACCTTTATAGGTAATGATTTATTAATATATTTTTATACTGCTTATAGTTAACTTAAAATTCTATTTTTTATAATTAATTTATCTATTCTTAAACTAATGTTTACTTTTATTTTACCAATTAACAATACTAAAGTATTTGCAAAGAATGATCAGATTTTTTTTTATAATAAATTTTATAAAAGTATACAAATGTATATAAACTATTTTAGATCGTGATGTAGAGTTCGAAGACTTACCTTATTTGATTCAAAGTGATGTGGACAAGTTATTCACAAAGCAACAAATTGGCTTAAAAATTATATTTGAACACCATATTTCATTGCTTCGCAAAAATCTGACTAAAACCCCAATTGTTAGTATTTGCAAATAATATTGTTTTCAAAATCAATTTTACAAATAAATATAACGCTTTTTATTTTCCGTTTTTAATTAACAGGATAAATCAGCAAATGAATTATCGTCCTCTTTTGATACGATCTCAATCACCGACAGTTTTAATAATTTTATTGACGAAACCATCTCCAATTATAACTAATTCTGCCAAAATTTACTCCCTGCTTTTTTAGAATTCAAGTATTAAGTTAATCATGTTATTTTATTGTTTTTTATGTACCACAACTGCGGGCGAAATAAATAATTTAGTTACACATTTAAAAAGAGTGCATGGATGTGGAAGTAATAGTACTTTTGTTTGCAAGCAATTGAACTGTACACAAATTTTTCTTAACTTAAATAGTTTTAAACGACATCTAATACGTCATTTCAACAACGAAAACGAAAACCATTATTCTGTAAATATTCCATTTTCATGTTTAGAGACAAATACTTTTGAAAACTTTCATTCAGTTGATTCATTACAAACGAATGATTGCGTCAACTCAAACATTGAGATAACAATAGTACTGGAAGAAAATAATATAAATTTGATCCAAAAATCTGTTTCGCCAAACATTGAGATAACAACAGTACTGGAAGAAAATAATATAAATTTGATCCAAAAATCTGTTTCGCCAGCTGCGAACTTTGTGCTAGCCCTATATGACAACACCAATTTTTCTCGAAAAGATGTTCTCCGTATTCAATCTTTGGTTATTGAATTAATAAACAATATCAGTTATGCATCAGTCTCGAATAATTCAGTTTCTAGAATTGAATCATTTGACTATTTTGAAGATTTAAACACAGAATATAAATTTCTCCAATATTTAAAACGTAAAAACCTTTACGAAAGCGGATATGAGTTTTCAATTGATAATACGATTTCCGAAGTATATCGATCTGGAATATCTATATTTGATGAGACAAACAGTAAAGGCATTGTTTTCCCATTATATTTTCAATTCAAAAAGTTTTTTGAAAAGGAAAATATTTTCGAATCACATCTCAAGAAAAAACAATTATTGGATGATGATAATTTATTTATTAAACATTTTATTCAAGGAAAGTTATGGCGACAGAAATGTGATCAATATGAGGGACGAGAAATTATTCCATATTTTAGCTATATTGATGATTTTGAAATCAATAACCCATTGGGTTCTCATACCAGAACCCATGCACTAACAGCTATTTACTACTCCTTTCCTACTGTTACCAATTGTTCACAATTAAAACACATCCAAATTGCAGCATTAATAAGATCGTGTTTTGTAAAAGAATATGGAAACAGCTCATGCTTATATTTCTTAATTGAAGAATTAAAACGGTTAGAAACTGATGGTATTGTGTTAGATTTACCAAATGGAACAATTACTGTATATTTTATTTTGGGTTTGATACTTGGCGACAATTTAGGCATTAACAGTGTACTGGAATTTAGTCAATCTTTTTCTGCTAATTATTTTTGTAGATTCTGTAAAGAAAATAAAAATACATGCCATGTTCAATCAATAGAAAATATAGAAAAGGTTCGAAATATTTTAAATTATAGTTTCGATGTAAGTTTAAATGATATTACAGTGACAGGAATAAGCCGTGAATCTATTCTTAATACTATTCCATCGTTTCATGCTGTTGAAAATTATTCAATCGATTTAATGCATGATATTTTTGAAGGCATTTGTCACTATAATTTGTCACATATATTACTAAATTTTATAGAAATAAAAAAATACTTTACCCTTGAAGACTTAAATAAATTGAAAGCAACGTTTTCTTATGGCGAAACTGAAATTGGCAACATTTCGAAATATATTAAGATCAACCACTTGAAAAACAGAAAATTTCACTTCTCAGCTCGTGAAATGTGGAATTTTACTCATTTTTTAACTCTAATTATTGGTGAACGAATTCCCACTACGGATATTATTTGGGTATTTTTTGTAGAATTCGTGGAACTGATAGATTTATTACTATCTCCCAAGTTTACAGATGAAATAATTTTTGACCTAACAAATAAGATAGAAAAACATAATAAAGACTATGTTAGACTCTTTAGCGATAATTTAAAACCAAAGTTTCATCTACTTGTTCATTACCCCCGCATTATTCGATACTCGGGACCACCAAGGTATTTTAACTGTTTTCGCTATGAAGCGAAGCATCAAGAATTGAAAAAATATTCTAAAAATATTACTAGTAGAAGAAATATTACTTTAAGTCTGGCTATTAAATTCCAAATTAAATTCGCAAAGTATATTCTTGAAGAACCAACCTCTGAAGTATTAGCAAAAACATCAAATATAATTGATTTTAAAATTTCTGATGACAATTTGGCGCAATTTGGATTTTCGTTAGTTAAGTTGTTATATTATTCTGAAATACAATATAAATGTACTTCTTATAAAACTGGGCATTTCCTTATTAAAGTTGTTCCTCAAAACATAGAGCTCTATCAGATTGAATCGATAGTTGTTCAAGAAAACGAGCCACTACCCTTTATAGCTTGCTATAAATACTGTTCCATGTACCTTAAGCATTTTGCTTCCCACAAAATTTTAAATAAAAGTGATTGCCTCTTCGTATTACCTATCACATATTTTAACAGCCCTCCAATGCATTGTTACAAAGTCCAAAATAGTTCTGTGGTACGATTAAAACATTTTTTCGATTAATTTAATTATTTGAAATTTTTTAAATTTACATTAGAACTGTTTATTATATATATCAAAAAAACAATAAATTTCAATATGTCATCTGACAATACTACTATCAATAATGACAAACAACAAACTTTTGAAACAACGACTACAATCAATTTTATTGAAATTGAAAACTGCCCAAATAACGTATCAACACCTGCTTTGGAAAATAACGTCTCATATGATTTAAATAACTTCACATTTCCTTATGATATAACATCCAACTCTACTGATTTGACATATGAATTATCGTTTGAAGCGGAAGAATTGGAATTTTTTAATTTACTGGAGAAATGGGATTTGCAATTTTTATCTAAAAAATTTAAGGGTAATTAGCTACATACAGTTTGTACAAATAATTTTATTTTATAATATGAGTATATTTTATTTAATATCAATAGCCATGAAGATAAATAGTGTAAAACACTTGCAATTAATCAGATACTCCCATATGGATGACTTATTCGAAAAGAACGAGTATGGCGATCGAATCTTATTTGAGCATAAATTGTTTGCATGGCAAAGATCATGCAACTTTTTTGTAGAACCGTTTAGTTCAAATGATAATCGACCGGAAAATGCAAAAGAAATATCACCACAACAGCCTGAATGCTCAAATAATCAATCAGTTGAAACTAATGTAAAGGTAAAATAGTACTTAAACATTTAACTACAAATGTTTGAATAATTGTGTTCATTTTCTAGAGTGTTGAAGACATTTTAAAAAGAAACGAGGTTGGCAGATCAATTATTTTAAAATTTAAAGTTGAGGGTAAGCTAGACAACCACTCCCGCACTACATTAGTACATCAGATCGTAGATTATTATTATAATCATGAAAATCTGCATGTTGGAATTGGCAGATGCAGATCTATTACCAGTGAAATAATTTCATTGTTTCCATCAGAGTCACATGTAAACAAAATGACATTGTACACTTAAAAATAAAAAAAAAATTAACAAAAGTTTAATAAATATACAACACATAAAGTTTTTTGATAAATCTACAATTTTTATTTAAAAATTCAAAAATATTATGTTAGTCAAATAGATTTTCTGTAATTTTCTTGATTTTCTTTTTAAATTTACAATACTTTAACTTACAAATGTGAACTTACAAATATTTTTTTGCTTGTATATTTATAAAAAATTTGTATATTTTACTTCTTTTTTAGTATAGATTTAATTAAATTTCCTATTTGTAAACAAATTTATTACAGGGTACATATTTTATGTCAAGGGGACATTTGCCAGCCAAAGGAAAGTTGTATGACCGTTTATTTTATAAGACCTTTATTTTATATTTTGAACAAAGCCAAAGGTTACGCCTTTCTAAAGCTTATAATAATTTTTTTTATTAATAAATTATTTTACTAAGGTGTCGCCCAATGTTCCTCAACTGATATAAGTATGGAAAAATACGCATTCTTAAAAACTAAACTTAGGCATATGCGGACTCCTTGGGATGAAGTAATTAATATATGGAAAGAGACGGCATGCAAAAGAATCGAGGAAATTGTTACGAGATTCAAATATGACTACCATTTTCGAAGAATGGCCATTATTTAAATATTTTCAAGCTCCAGAACTGGTAAATTAAAACATTTTCAAGAATCACAATTGATTTGAGATTTTTCTGATGAAACCAATTGTGGATATTTTTTATTGCAGATAACCTACGATTTCTTAAAGAGATATCCGGCACATTGTAGTATATATGAGAAGTGGGAGCAGTTCCTTAAAGTTGAAAAACATTTCAAACTAAGTTTAAAAGAGCCTAGAAATAAAGCCTTATTTGAAAGAGTCCAAAAGTCAAAACAGGAACTAACAATAGGTAACATATTTTGTAACCTTAATTTTTATTTGTTTTAATTTATCATAATATTAACCACTCACTTAATGTTTGTTTTTCAAATTTAGATACATACAATTTACAAATGATATATCTCCTACCAGCTATTATGCCTCCAGCCCTTCAAAAAATGAATCAAAAAGTGATCTACAAAAAACCTACTATTTCTGATTCACAGACAAATTTTATAATTAAGGCAGAAGATAGTTCTGATTTAACAAAAAAATTGGACTTGATACGTAAAGACAGCAAATTGAAAAAGCAAAAAGTGCAACCACTACTAGGTGTCATTGGAGATGATTTAGACTTCCACCAATTTTTCGTAATTTTGGATAATCATAAATTTAAGTTTGGAAGTTTTTTAGAGGCTCTCGATATGTGCTTCAAAATCTTCCACGTTTTCGATCTGGAATACCCCAAAGCTGCTTATAATCCGTGAATGTTCATTCAAATGTTTTTTTATAATATTGCAACAAAATATGATGATCATATTCCAGCAGTACTGACTTTATGCCAAGATCTAAAAGAGTCAGCGTAATATCATTTATAATGTAATATATATATTAAACAGTAAAAACTCAATATTTCAATATAATTTTAAAATTTTATTATAATTATATAATGTATATATTTTTTAAATATAAATTTGTAATAAATGAATTAAATAACAAATAGTTTTTGGTTTTTTTATTTTCAAAAGTTCACAAAACACATACATTTTTTTTAAATTGACAAAAAGGATTGGTTGCATTTCAATGGTTTACTATCACGAGCGGTTCTCCTATTAAAGATAGGGGTAGTTTTAAAAATTACGGCTTTCATATATGTTCAATTTAATGTATCTCAAGAACTAATTGAAATTTGTATTTTGTTTTAAAGGTAAAAGTGAGTCCTGTCCAAAACAAAAATTAAAATTTTCAATTTTTTATAATTTATTATTACAAAATAATAAGGGATGTTGATATATTCTTTTATTGTTATTTGTTCATACAAACTTGAGTCAACTGAAGTTATATCTTTGTTTTTCTACATAATTTTTAAAAATGATCAAAATTCAACATTTTGGTATTATGTAGAAAAATAATGAAGTTTTATAATTGTGGAGAAAAAAAATCAGGTATATCAAACTGTCGAACTCTTATTATTTTATGATTTTTTTATAAAAATTACCAAAATTTGTTATTTTAACCTCAGAAAAACCTCACATTTACTTTTAAGACAAATAAACATTTTTAAAATCCTTCAAGTAGTTCATTAAATACATAAATTTGAACAAACATGAAATCCGTAGTTTTTAAAAATATCCCTTGTATGTATATATAAAACCTATAAAGGAAAAACAGCTCGCGGTAAAAAAATTGTTAGTCTAAGAAATGTGTTTTTTTTCTTCCACTGTAAAAAACTTTAATCAAATCAAAGAATGTGTGGCAAAACGATGTAACGAATTGTCTGATTTTGACCAATGTCGCAATGTTTACTTAACTAAGAGGTAGTTTAACATATGGTTGAAATCAACTATTACGCAAAGTTGAAGAACGGTTAGTTTAAACAGGCAACTTCGTTAAAAGTGACCTTTGTGAATAGTTGTTTCATAATTTTCAAAAGTTACCTTAACTTAGCAATTCTTTTGTTATTTTGTTAAATTTACATACATGCTTCGTTATGTGAAAGTTAGAAACGTAGTTTAATACAAACTAACGTTTTTTACTATATAGGTGAAAATAACTAAAAAATTGGTTTAGTTTAAATGATTAGCAAAGGTCAATACAACCGCAGGTAATAGTTGATGCCATTAGTTAAAATGGACTAGATGCAAGGTTTAAATCTACTTAGCAAAAGTAACGTTTAAATTAACTCTAGCAAAATTATTAATATTGAACTTGCGCTTAGCTGGTTGAAAAACAACCCATTTGCTTGGTTTATGTTAAGTATAGTTTTTGGTGACAATTACCTATATTTTTTTTTCAGTGTATATATATATATAAATATATATATATATATATATTAGGGTTTCTCAAACGGGATCCCGGGATCCTGTTTTCCCGGGATCCCGGGGGTAAATTTTCATCCCGTTTTCCCGGGATTTCACCCCGGGATCCCGGGTATCCCGCTAATTTTTACTAACATATTTTTTTACTTTTTTCAAAGATATTAAAAATTTTCTCACTGGAAAATCGAGTAGTTTTTAATTCTTTTCCCCTCTGTAGTAATTAATTTCGTTCAAAATTAGGAAAATGTTTTTTGACACATATGGTGTCATGGTTTTTTTGTGTGGTTTTTTTTTTGACACATAGGAACACAACAAATTAAAACCAATAAAACTTAAAATAGGTAGATTTTTCTGAGAAATCTACCTAAAACTTGCGCTTCATTTCTCTTAATTTATGTTTAATGGTTCTGTTATGAAGGCGATTAATAGAGGAACGAGCCATGTTTACAATGTGATTTGCAATGTCGTCTGGATTTATTTCATTGTTAGCACGAGTAACTGAGTTTGAGCCATCCGGCTTCCGAAGAAGATTCCAAGCTGCCCTAATAGAATGGGAAAAATCAATGTTTTCAACAGCGTTAATCCACTTTTGTTTGCTCGCGGTGTCCAGTGAGTATATTAAGTCATCAACCACGTCTGTCTCACTACTACTAAGGTGCTCCTCAAATAATATATATATCGCTCTCTCTACTCCAACCAGGAATGTATTCTTCACCGGAAGTCTCTTGGGATGCATTTCTTTGCAGTTAAAATGATGGTTTCTACGAACCTATCGTAATTTTTAGGAATGGGTTGGATCTAGTGAATCATTGCATCCAACTCCGACCCATATTTAGCCCAGCCAGTTTTGTGAAAATTGCATCTAGGTTGAGGATTAGAGTTTACGTGTGGGATTTGAATACCTACCTCAAAAATTACTGAACGATGTTGAGAGCGTGGCAAACCTTGTAGGACAGCCCTAGATATTGCAATAGGGTTACGTTGTTCGTTTTTTGTGGAAAAACAGAGGTCGGGATTGTAATAACTTGGCCATCTAGCAGATCTAAAGGTTTTCATGTCTTTCGTATCATATACCAGAAACATGTTGTCGATTGGTCCCGTCAGTTAGTTGTATGCCATTGGGATTGTTATTTGAGTAGGATCACTGATTGTGATGGCTATTAAAGTCACCAACCTATATTGCTGGGTGGTGAAATAATGGTAGAGTATCGGCTGGCCACGCTGTATTTAGTGGCTTATTTACGTTAACAATCTTCGTGATCGATATATCAACAACAATAAGATGTATATCGTTGTCCGTCTGGTGTCAGTAAATAGGTGCAATTCATGATTTCTGACTTAATATACGTGCCAGATCCATATGTTTGATGGTAAATAGCACTAATTAGTTTACAATTACAACAATTTTTCCTCTAGAGGTAAGTTGATCTTCATCTGTTGCATGCGTTTTCTGCCAGAATTACAACGTTGATATCGAAATAATAACTTTAATAACGTTCAGTTTTTGACTTGCTAATGCTTTCAATGTTCAATTGCAAAATACGGACTGAGGGTCCAATATTTTTTGTCTTATGGGGCTGAGAAGTACCGTTGTTATTGTGATTTTGGTTTGTTTGTTTCACAGAACATGTATCATATGACGTTAAAAACATCACGAAAAATTGGTAATTTTTGAAGCAACTAAGCAGAGTACAAATAATTTAGATTATGCAATGCACTAATGACTGTCACACCGACATCTATTGAATCGGAAAGAGCTTTTCCTGCGGCAGGACATTTCGTCACGAAAATTCGGACAAAATTGAGAGATGGCGCCATTGACAACCTAATTTTTTGAAAAATTACTAATAAAATTACTAAATTACTAAAATACTAATTTTTAAGTATTATGAATTTATTTTTGATTTGTTTTTATGTATTCTTTTATATTTAATTTTTGAAGTTTTTCTAATGAAAAATAATGGAAATTTAAAAATCAATAGCGCATTTTTTGTGCTGTTTTAATTTTACACATTTTTCTACCACCTAATTTGAAAAATCTAGCTTTTAGCGTTTCCCGGGATTTCCCGGGATCCCGGGAATTTGACATTTTTTGTCGCGGCTTCCCGGGATTTGAATTTCTACGGGAAATGAGAAACCCTAATATATATATATATATATATATATATATATATATATATATATATATATATATATATATATATATATATATATATATATATATATATATATATATATATATATATATATATATATATATATATATATATATATATATATATATATATATATATATATATATATATATATATATATATATATATATATATATATATATATATATATATATATATATATATATATATATATATATATATATATATATATATATATATATATATATATATATATATATATATATATATATATATATATATATATATATATATATATATATATATATATATATTGTAATAAACTTCGTCCAGAATGGGTTAATTTAATTTAATCATAAATAACCAATACGTTCCGCCTAAATGTTTTCTACATTCTATGGCAATCAAAAGTTAACTCCCTTTAACAAATACATTTTGCATAAATTAAATTTGAGTTCGCTAATACAAATGCAAGTATGAATGAAAACAGGTGTGGCCTATTCAAGATGTACGGACTACGTAGTATTGATTTCTAGTGGATTATAGAAGTTTCGATTTATTTATTTTTCGATATAAATAAGCGAACAAAAATATCAGATAGTCAGTTTTTAATTTGGCAATTAAAAGTGTTTTATAAATATTCGCAAGTATAAGGAATAATCGGTGGTACTTGAGCCTGGGTACTAATAGTGAAAGAATCTGAACTTAGTGGAATAGTGTATACAGATTTTACGATTCCGAATATTATTGATTCAAATTGTGGAAAAGCGGTGAAGTTTATCGTACATAAATTGGAGACCCTGGAATTTATTGTAAGGAAAAACGGAAGCTGCTGTAATTTGATGACAAATAAAGTTTGAGATTCTGTTAACTAAAGATCTGTCTTTTACTGTCGTGTTTGTTCAATAATCTAAAAGAACCAACGAAGAGTCGTTACAGTGGTGTCAGAAGTGGGATTATTGAAACAATGGTCAAGACAGTAAATATTAGTGATCTCAGCCAGACCCAGCTGAAGGATGAGTTAAAGAAAAGGAATGCTCCAATCCATGGAACGAAGGCAGAACTTGCATTCCGGCTGCGTAAAGTTTTAGAAGAAGCAGGCCAAAACACAGAGGTCACAGAAGTAGAGCCAGAGGAAGTTACGGTCCAGAATGCCCCAGCAATTGATCCGATGATGGCGTTGATGAAAGAAATGATGGCACAGCAGCAACAACAACTTGCTGATACGATGGCCAAACAAGGAAACAACCAACAACAATAATTTGCTGATATGATCGCCAAACAAGGAAACAATCTGATGGCCCGATAAGAAAAACAGGCAGCAGAACAAAAAGTACCTTGGACACATCATTACAGAACATGGAGTCAGAACCGATCCCGAGAAGATTGATGCTGTGAAAAATTGGCCAGTACCGAAGAATGTTCATGAGCTACGCAGTTTCCTTGGCTTATGCACCTATTAACGAAGATTCGTGGAGAATTTTGCGAATATCGCCAAGAGTCTACATAAATTGACAGAGGCAAATACCAAGTTTCTATGGACAACCGAATGTAATGAGGCATTCTGCCGTTTAAAAGAAAAACTATGCAACACCCCTATACTAGCCTATCCAGAATCCGGAAAGATGTTCATTCTGGACACAGACGCAAGCAATGTAGGAATCGGAGCGGTTTTGTCACAGAAAGTTGGAGACGATGAGAAAGTGGTGGCCTACTTCAGTAAAGTTCTGTCAAAGCCGGAGCGGAATTACTGTGTTAAAAAGGAAGGAGATTGCCGTGTTGAACACCGTAAGAAAAGGATACAAAGGGAATGCAAAACATTAATAGCTGCAAAAGAAGGAGTAGTTCCAGGCCGGTTAATGAACCTTTCAAACAAGCAAGTGGATGTCAAAAAGGAAGGAGATTGCCGCGTTGAACACCGTAAGAGAAGGATACATTGTAACGCTGAAGATCTTTCAAGAAGACCCTGTGTTGAGGAGTGCAAGTCATCTAGCAGGACTGAGAGAAAAGAGGCAATAACAGTGAAGCAAATTAAGTTCCAAACTCCTGACGATTGGTGTACCGAGGCAATGAAAAGAGAGCAGCTAGAAGATCCAGCTATGGCACCAATATTGAAATGGAAAACCGAGGGAAGGCGACCGGAGTGGAAAGAGGTAGCACCTTTAAGTACGGAGGTGAAATGCTACTGGGCGCAATGGGACTCACTATTGATGGATAACGGGATACTAAAAAGAAAATGGGAGTCCGCTGATGGAAAGAAAGTGTTAGAGCAACTGGTGTTGCCATCAAGTCGAGTGGAAGAGGTACTGGGAAAGCTGCATGGAAGTATTTCTGGAGGACACCTGGGAGTCAATAAAACCCTGGCTAAAGTAAGGGAGAGGTTTTATTGGGTAAGGTATCGAACCGACGTAGAGCAATGGTGTCGGCGATGTGATACTTGTGCGGCGAGCAAAGGACCAAAGACTAAAACTCGAGGAGAGATGCAACAGTACAATGTGGGCGCCCCAATGGAGAGAATTGCTATAGACATCGCGGGGCCATTTCTGGAAACTACAAAGGGTAACAAATACATCATGGTGGTCATTGATTACTTTACAAAATGGCCGGAAGCTTATGCAATACCGAACCAGGAAGCAGTTACGGTCGCTGAAACATTAGTCAATGAATGGATTTGCAGATATGGAACACCGCTCGAGTTGCATACGGACCAGGGAAGGAATTTCGAATCTCAATTGATGGAAGAGCTGTGCAGAACACTCGATATTAGAAAAACACGAACTACACCTATGAACCCACAATCGGATGGCATGGTAGAACGATTCAACCGAACCATGGAAGAACATTTGTCAAAGGTAGTAGAAGCCAACCAAAGAAATTGGGACAAGAATCTTCCGTTATTCCTGATGGCCTATCGTAGCGCAGTGCACGATACGACAAGTGAAACGCCAGTGAATATCATGTTTGGAAGAGAACTGCATCTTCCTAGTGACATTGAGTTCGGCATCCCTGGAGGCCTGGTATCCACGAAAACGGATTATGTGGGACAGCTAAGGGAGAAGATGAATAAAATCCATCAGCAGGTTCGAGACCACATTAAGATTGCCAGTGACAAAATGAAAACCAGGTACGACATAAATGCAAATAGTGGCGGTTTTCAAGAAGGAGATTTGGTATGGCTATACAACCCCAGAAGAACTAAGGAAAGATCACCCAAGCTGCAGCCAGATTGGGAAGGCCCATATAAAATAATCAAACGAATTAATGATGTTATCTACCGCATACAAAAGGGACCCCGTACCAAGATGAAAGTGATACATCTGCAAAGGTTAGCACCGTACCAAGGTAACAGCACCAATGCGATAGCTGATATTGTTCGGGACGAACAAAACTAAATGGAGGGCAGTGTAATAAACTTCGTCCAGAATGGGTTAATTAATTTAATCATAAATAACCAATACGTTCCGCCTAAATGTTTTCTACATTCTATGGCAATCAAAAGTTAACTCCCTTTAACAAATACATTTTGCATAAATTAAATTTGAGTTCGCTAATACAAATGCAAGTATGAATGAAAACAGGTGTGGCCTATTCAAGATGTACGGACTACGTAGTATTGATTTCTAGTGGATTATAGAAGTTTCGATTTATTTATTTTTCGATATATTTATTTTCGATATATTAAGCGAACAAAAATATCAGATAGTCAGTTTTTAATTTGGCAATTAAAAGTGTTTTATAAATATTCGCAAGTATAAGGAATAATCGGTGGTACTTGAGCCTGGGTACTAATAGTGAAAGAATCTGAACTTAGTGGAATAGTAAATACAGATTTTACGATTCCGAATATTATTGATTCAAATTGTGGAAAAGCGGTGAAGTTTATCGTACATAAATTGGAAACCCTGGAATTTATTGTAAGGAAAAACGGAAGCTGCTGTAATTTGATGACAAATAAAGTTTGAGATTCTGTTAACTAAAAATCTGTCTTTACTGTCGTGTTTGTTCAATAATCTAAAAGAACCAACGAAGAGTCGTTACAATATATATATATATATATATATATATATATATATATATATATATATATATATATATATATATATATATATATATATATATATATATATATATATATATATATATATATATATATATATATATATATATATATATATATATATATATATATATATATATTATATATGTGTGTGTATATACAGGGTGAGTTTTTTAAAAAATGCCAGGCTTTTATCTCGAGAACCATGCTAGATGGGACAAAATAACCCAAGGTGATATTTGTTAAGCGTCGAGGGGGACGTCCAATGGTAATATTGAATGACCTTGAAACTCATAAGTATTGGAGATATATGCCAAAATAGGTTTTTTTTAAATTAGAACCTATACATTTAATATTTTTTTTTAATTAAGTAAATCAAACTACACACTTTTTGTATACAAACTTCTTTTGTAAAGTGTACGATTTTGTAGATATGATGAAAATTGATTTGCACTAAAGTGCGTGTCTTCGCTAAGTTCTTCAGAAAAAAAACAAAATTTCGATAAATTAAAAAAAAAAACAAAGAAAATCATTCATTAATTTAAAATATTATTGCATCGTGGCCTACTGCGTGAAATTGATTTTCGTTGTTTTTTTTTGATTTATTGAAATTTTATTTTTTTTCTGAAGAACTTAGCGAAGACACGTTTGCTTTAGTGCAAATCAATTTTCATCATATCTACAAAATCGTACACTTTACAAAAAAAGTTTGTATACAAAAAGTGTGTAGTTTGATTTACTTAATTAAAAAAAAATATTAAATGTATAGGTTCTAATTTAAAAAAAACCTATTTTGGCATATATCTCTAATACTTATGAGTTTCAAGGTCATTCAATATTACCATTGGACGTCCCCCTCGACGCTTAACAAATATCACCTTGGGTTATTTTGTCCCATCTAGCATGGTTCTCGAGATAAAAGCCTGGCATTTTTTAAAAAACTCACCCTGTATATATATATATATATATATATATATATATATATATATATATATACTAGCGGGACCCGGCGTGCTTTGCTACGCCTATAAAAAGTTTGTGCGCGTACATTTTGTTGAATTAGCAAAAATAATTTCAAAGAGTCGGAATAAGAATAGAAAGCGTATTTTTTAATTTTTCCGTTTGGGAAATATGAATAACAGAGAGCATTAGCATTCTAGCTGATAAATCTAGATGGATTAAGAATCGAACGGCATGTCAAAATTTGAAAGTGATTGGTAAAGAGTTTTGGAGAAATTTTTAAGCTTGTTGTCGAATTTCCAATTCGATTAGCATTCGCAATATTAATAAGTCACAAGACCAAACAATGTCAATTTGTGGGCTGGACCTAGAAACCTCGTGCTTTTCGCATGGTCAATTATATGTTGCGTGTTCAAAGGGTTGGAAAACCTTCAAGTTTTATCGTAT
>CAVNZG010000892.1:0-53609 GCA_963693315.1 Diogma glabrata
TCACCTTCTGTTGGCTTTGCCCAATTTTCACTTACGTAAGCATGACGTTAATAATGTTTTTTATCTTCAGTCCGGTTACAGTGCTTGCATTTCATCTGGCATGGCCTTCTTCGTCTGGCATGGCCTTCTCAATTCGTCAACATTTCTGGCACTTCCTGGCTGATGTTCAATGTAAAAATTATAAGCCTGTAGGCGTTCAATCTATCTAGGGTCTATCCCAAATTGTTAAAAACCCAACTTTCACTCCACGTAATGGCGGTGATAATAGTTTTCTTATAGATCTCTATCTTACCACAATGCAAGTAATTACGAGTGTTGATGTCGCGAAATGTAGTATTGGAAATTCTGATCATTATTTAATTTCATCAGTTATCAAAACTGATTTACTTAAAACTACAGCTCCCAAACCCCGTAAAATATTTCACTACTCAAAAATGGATAAGAGTGGTCTTCAAATTTCTTCCATGGTTTCCCTTTCAACCGTCATTGTTTTTACAATAACAATGAAAATGTTTCTGCTCAAAACTTTACAGAAACCATTCAATTTGCTATCAATAAATTCGATCCTTTTCCCATTGTAAAACCCAAACAAAAATTCTTGTAATCGAAAGCTGGCAAAGCGGCACTTAGAAAAAAACGTAGGTCATTTAATATTTTTTTATTTAGCGTATGGTTTTTGTTATGACAAATTAAAATATAAAAATAAAACTTAAAAAAGGTAGATTTTTCTATGAAATCTACCTAAAACAAAACATGAATACACATTAAATGAGCTTTTAGTTAAAAAGTAAAAAGTAAAATATTTGAACATTGGGCAGTACATTTGCTCTGGTATTACGCAATGGGGTTGCTACTTCAGGTAAAATTGATTTAATCTCTTCAGAAGTTCATTCATCCATAATATATTTGTAGAAAATTGTCAAATCAGCAATATTTCGTCTGTGCTGTAAAGAATGAAGCTCATTAGTAAGAGTTGAGTTGCCAATCAGTTTAACAGTTCTGCGCTGAACAGAATCAAGGCACTTCAAGCTACTTTAATAAGCTCCACCCCATATGTGAGAACAGTACTCCATGCAGGGACGTATAAATGATTTATAAATTAAAAGAAGCTGTTCGCTGTTAAAAAACTTACGACATCGTCCTAAAAAGCCCAATTAGGTTAAAAATATGAGAATTCCATTTCAAATGATTTTCAACTTCTACTCCTAGAAGTCTAATAGATTCTTTCTCTACAAGATCTTTAGAGTCGAACTTTACTGGAAACGGATAATCTATATAAATAACAAGCCCGTGTTTTGCTCGTATTGAATTCAACACTATTAGCAAGCCCCCCCCCCCCCCCCCCCCCAATCCAAAATAGTTTTAAGGTCATGGTTTAAAGAATCTATCAAATTGGAACTACAGTTGTTAAGCGCTAACGGTGAATATAATTTAGGGTTTTCATGAGACGCATGAAGCGTGCTATAATCAGCAAAACTATGAATAGGACTAATTGTTGAATTCAACAAATCTTTAATATAAATAAGAAAGAGAGTTGGTGACAAAGCAGAATTCTGAGGAACTCCTGCATTAGTTGAAAAGACATCCGATGAAACATCATCAACATTGACCCGAAATTTCCGCTTGGAAATAAAGCTTTGTATCCAAGATATAAGTTGCTCATCCAAACCATTGCATCTTTATTTGCAAATAAGATTGTTGTGCTAAACTTTATCAAATGCTTTGGATATATCAAGAGCAATACCGAAAGTCTCACCATGATTTTCAAGCGATTTGTTCCACACATGAGTGACAAAAGAAAGTAAATCTCCCGTCGCTCTTCCTTTTCGAAACCCGTATTGTCTTTCATTAAGTAGTTTGGAAGACTCTAAGAAGCTCATTATATTAAAATTAATATATTTCTCAAAAATTTTAGAAACAACTGATAAAATTGCAATGGGTCTATAATCTGTTGATCAGTCTTATTACCCTTTTTTGGAACTGGTTGTACGCTTGCAATTTCTCATATTTCAGGAAAAACTCCTTTCTTATATGACAAATAAAAGATTTTAGTGAGGATTGGTGCTAACTCCTTAGCAAAGGTTTTCAGAATAATTGGGGGAATACGATCTGGTCCAGATGCTTTGTTAGTATTAATTTGTAAAAGCATTTTCCGAACAATGTTTTTACGAAAAATTATGGGCATCATGTTGTGCGAAACTCTAGGAATTGATTTAGGTAAGAAATTGGGTTCTTTTAGAGTAGAATTTTTAGAGAAATAATTTCTCAGAAGACTAGCTTTTTCTTTTGGGTCTATGACCGGCACATTTCTATCAATTAGGGGAGGTAAAGAAGACTTACAAAAATTACCTTGGACATCCTTAACCGCTTTATAGAAATTCCGTGAAGCAGTGGGATGTTCAGCAAATTTAGACGCTTTTATCCTATTAAAAAGATTTTTTTCTGTATCTATTAGTTTTCTACATATATTTCTCTCAATTCGGTACTGTATAAGGTTTTCATCAGTTTTGTTAAATTTAACGAAGCTATATTAGGGTCTTGGCCGGTAAGACAATTACGTTTCCAGGAAAACCGCTTTAAAAAACTCTAAGACCCTGCCAATTCGCAGCTCTATAGTCCCAAACAAAACGAGGATTGGCTTCAAATTGTTTTGGAATTTGTAAATTTAACTGTGTAGAGATCAAATTATGATCTGAACCACCTAAAGGTTCTGATATACTTTAAATTGTACGAGGTAAGGATCATTTGTTAAAAACAAATCAAATAAGTTACTATTTTGTCTCGGATTGTCAGGGTAGGCTGATCTATAATTCTGTAGGCTGATCTATAATCTGTGTGTAATTATGGTAAAGAGAAAATAGCTCAGCCTGTTTACCTATCTCATCAGTAGTGGAACTGTGTGTGAGCCATTCTTTATTGTGGGCATTAAAGTCACAAAGAACTATATATTTGGCATTAGGATACTCAGATAACCTATCTATTTTTTCAGATAGGTCATGAAACAGGTTGATGTTCTCAGGTGAATTAGGGGAGCGATACAGACCAAAAACAAACAACTTTTGATTTGAGCAGCAAATCTTAAGGGAAACCATGTTGTGGTATTTTGAATTTAATTCAAAATTTTTAATTCTTACGTATGGAATTTTGTTTCTAATATACACACAAACACCATGTTTGAAATAAAAAGAGGATTTTAATTCATATTGAGGACAAAGGTATTTATTACGATCAAGAGTAACAGCTCGGTCACTATAATAATTGTTTCAGTTAAGAATAGAATATCCAGTTTTGTTCTCTCAAGATAAAGATGGAATGAATGAAGATTAACATTCAATTCTCTTATGTTGGCAAAATTTATTGATAATTTTGTCATTTTAAACAACAATAATTTTTTTTAAATTTCAAATTACATATAGAAAAACCGTTTGGACAGTTGGGTAAACTTGTAACCAGGACTAAGTTTACTGCCAAAAAGCAATTCCATGTAATATACTCCAAACAAAGAATCCTGGTTAGAACCAGGTTAAAATAAATTTGATAAACATATATTTTAACCTGGTTCTAACCAGGATTCTTTGTTTGGAGTATATTACATGGAATAGCTTTTTGGCAGTAAACTTAGTCCTGGTTACAAGTTTACCCAACTGTCCAAACGGTTTTTTGTGGAAAAACAGAGGTCGGGGTTGTAATCACTTCGTCATCTAGCAGATCTAAAGGTTTTCATGTCTTTCGCAGCATATACCAGGAACATGTTGTTACCATCCGCCCAGTCAGTCAGTTGTATGCTGTTGGAATTATTATTTGAGTACCCAGTGGTCCGGGTGTGATGGCTATTGAAGTCACCAGCATATATTGCTGGGTGGTAAAATAATGGTATAGTAGTAGCAGCTGGCCATCTTGCATTTGGAGGCTTGTATACGTTTACAATCTTTGTGTCTGATATATCAACAACAATAAGGTGTATATCGTTGTCCGTCTGTGTAAGTACATGGGTGCAGTTTTAATTTCTGACTTAACATACGTAGCAGATCCATATGCTTGGTGGTAAATAGCACTAATTAATTTGTTATCCACAATGTTTCAATGAGGTAAGTGCACTTCGTGTGCTGCATGCGTTTCTTGCAAAATTACAACGTCGATGTCAAAATCTTTTGGGGTGTGACAATAGACAAGCTACTCGGGCTACACCCTGATTTACGCTAAAAGTCTATTTAAATTTAAATTTGGTAGACATGGTTAAGTATATAGTTTACATAAATGTTAAAATATATATATATATATATATATATATATATATATATATATATATATATATATATATATATATATATATATATATATATATATATATATATATATATATATATATATATATATATATATATATATATATATATATATATATATATATATATATATATATATATATATATATATATATATATATATATATATATATATATATATATATATATATATATATTATTATCACTAAAATTATTAGTTCCAATATTATACTTATTAATAATTTTTCAATCAAAAATAATTTAGATTTTATTGAAAAAATCAACAATATTAGATTATTACCACAATACAAAATGATCTCTTTCGATATTTCTAATATGTATACTAACATACCCGTTTCTGATACCATCAAAATTTTGGAAGATAATTTGAAGAATACAGGAACTTTAAGTGATTGCAAAATTATGGAGCTAATATCATTAATGAAAATTATTATAGATAAAAATTATTTTACTTTCAATAAACAATTTTTTAGTTAAGAAGAAGGACTTGCAATGGGTTCACCATTAAGTGGATTATTAGCCAATATATAGCTTAACCATTTTGAAAATAAATTTATTTTTTCTAATTCAAATAAATATCAAAATTTAATTATTTCATATTCAAGATACGTTAATGACATATTTTTATTATTTAATGGAACTTTCCGGCAGAAAGAAATACCCCAAATCCAGTCTTCAAAAGTTAATATGAAACAATTACATTTCAAACCCAAAATTGTCGAAAAACTTTTAAACAACAACAAAGCTTCAACAAAGCTTCTGGACAACATTCCTCCTGTTATTCTAAAAACATTTTCAAAAGAACTTGCACCAACCCTCACCAAAATATTTTATAAATCCTATAAATCTGGTATTTATTCATCCTGCTGGAAGTTGGCCAATGTCCAGCCTGTCCCAAAAAAAGGAACGAAATGTGATATTTCAAATTATAGACCAATAGCCTTACTCCCAGTCATGTCTAAAATATACGAGCACTATATTAATTCACACATATCCAAATTTTTGGAAGACAACCATTTGACATCTGACAGCCAATACGGTTTTAGAAACAAAAGATCAACAACCGATCTATTGAACTATGTGGCACATCTTTGGAAAAGCATACTTGAAAAAGGTGGTGAAACGTACGTGATCGCATTAGACATCTCAAAAGCATTTGATCGAATTTGGCATGCCAACTTGATCAAAAAGCTCGTTGCGTACGGTTTTCATCCCGCAGTCGTGAAGTTGATTCAAAATTTTCTGCCTAACCGGTTCATCTCGGTATCTATAGATGGCTTTTCTTCTGAGTCTAAATTAATAACCGCTGGTGTACCCCAAGGCTCAGTTTTATCTCCCACTTTATTTTTAATTTATATTAACGAACTGTTGCAAATCACCAGTAACCCAATAAATAGTTTTGCAGATGATAGTACACTGCACAAGTCATTCGTCCCCCTATCTTCAAAGGGCAAAATGCATGAACGAATAAATCCCGTCCGGAGAGACGCTACCATAAATGTAAACGAGGACCTAAAAAAAGTCGCCGATTGGGGTGACAAAAATTTGGTCAATTTTAATTCCACCAAAACACAGCTTTTGATTGTTTCCAGATCAAAGACCGAGTTTCCCAACGATATTTCAATTAATATGTGTGACGACCAAATAGACGAATGTGAAAGCATTCGTTTATTGGGAATCACAATATCCAATGACTTACTCTGGAACGATCATATAATGGCCATGGCAAAGAGCGCGTCAAGAAAACTCGGCCTCCTCAATAGATGTAAAAAATATTTTACTTCGCATCAATTACTCCACATTTATAAGTCCTATATTCGTCCCTGCATGGAGTATTGTTGTCAAGTTTGGGGCGCTGCATCTGTTACTATCCTGGCTCCTTTGGACTCTGTTCAAAAGCGAGCTATACGAATTGTTGGTGATCGAGATTTAACATTAGATCTTGATTCCCTGCAACATCGTCGCACTGTTGCTGATCTCGTTGCTTTTTATAAATATCGTCACCAGCAGTGCTCGGATGAAATCAGGTCCATAATGCCCCAGACATATGTTTTCCCCGTTTTACTCGTCAATCGGTTTGTGTAGGCGGTCGAACTGTCGAGATTACTCACTGTTATAGTAATAGAATGCAAAGGGATTTCTTTGTTCGTACATCGTACACATGAAATGCTTTGCCCCAATCAATAGTCTCGAGTGCCGTCAATCCACAAAGATTTAAAAAAAGCGTCCACCTATACCTCAAGACGCATGTTGTTGTGGGACCTACGTCTTAAAAGGTGTCTATGTGTTGCTGTAACACATTTTGTAATTCCTACTACACAACACTTCTTATCAAAAAAAAAAAAATTGAAATTTTCAAAAATTATTTGAACAAAATTAACAAAAAGATACAATTTACTCTTGAAATTGAAAAAGACAACATGTTAAATATTTTAGATTTAACCATATCAAAAAATAATAACAATTTTGAGTTTAAAATTTATAGAAAACCTACTACAACTGATATTACAATTAACTCTAGCTCGTACCATACATATTCTCAAAAAATGTCAGCTTATAATTCATTTGTAAATAGATTACTTACTATTCCAATGAATCATTTAAATTTCCAGAATGAAGTAAACACTATTAAATTTATAGCCATTAAAAACGGATTTAACCCAGATATTATTTGATAAAATATTAATTCGAAATTCAAAAAGAATAAACAATCATAGATCTATAAACAGTTTGAACACTAATACAGATTTAAAATACATTTCTATAAATTACACAAATTCACTTCCCAACATAATAACTAATCAATTTAAAAAATACAAATTTAAAATTTCTTTCAAAACAATTAACAATCTGTATAAAAATTTCAAATTCAAAGGAAAACCTAAATTAGAAGAAAATAGGCATATAATACTGGCATATATCAAATAAATTGTGATTCCTGTGATAAATTTTATATTGGCCAAACAGGTAGAAAATTTATAAAAAGATTTTCGGAACATTTACCTAAAAGAAAAAACATTCTTAATATAAAATCTATTTTTGCTCAACATCTAATCAACGAAAATCATATGTATGATGTATGACAAGTTTCGAAAATAATTTTAAAGTTTTACATTTTTGTAACAAAGGTCCTCTCCTGGATTCAATGGAAGAGTTTGAAATATATAAAGCTATCAAAAAGTCACCATTTCTAATTTTAAATGAACAACTTTCATTTAGTTCTAATATTTTATACAATTTAATTATAAATTAATACCTTTCTTTATTCTTTTGTTCTTGCCATATTTTAAATTTTCTCATTTTTGATTTGAATTTTTTATGTTTAATATAGTATACATATTTTTAGAAACAAACTAAAATTTTTAGTTTATATTGTCATAAATATAAATTCTTTCATTGATGATGGATATCTTTATCCGAAACGCGTTTGAAATTTATATTTTTAATAAAAGTTGTTAGAAAAATAATATTACTTTTAATTATTAAATTTAATAATTGATTAATTAAATTTGGTAGCCAAATATTTCATTTCGAACTGCTTTCGGCTGTGATACAAAAAAATGAACATGAACCAAAATCACAATAACAACGGTACTTTTCAGCACCATAAGACAAAAAATATTGGACCCTCAGTCGGTATTTTGCAGTTGAACATTGAAGGAATAAACAAATCAAAACTCAACATTTACAAAGAGTCTTAAAAGATCATTTAATATATGGATTCATAACAAAATTCCCACTAATCGATCCCAATATCTAAAGGCCAACAAAATATCTAACCAGATTATCCTAAACGAAAAGCCTGAAATTGACAGAGCGAAAGCTTCAAAGCTTACGTCTATGTCTATTTCTGACAAGAATTTCTACAATGCCCTTAATTCTTTAAATTCTGGTACTATATCTTCTATTTCCCCTATTATTGATGGTGATTCAATCGTCAATGATCCCGCAAGAAAAGCTAACTTGTTCGCTGAACGCTTTACTCTGAACTCCACTGTTGTGAAAGCTCCTAAAGAAATGCCCCACATCCAGTCTTCGAGAGTTAATACGAATAAACTCCACTTCAAACCCGAAATAGTCACTAAACTTTTAAAGGGGATAAACATCAACAAAGCCTCAGAATGGACAACATTCCACCCATTATTTTAAAAACCTTTTCTAAAGAACTTGCACCAACTTTGACTAAGATATTCTACCCATCCTAGAAATCTGGTATATTTTCCTTTTGCTGGAAGTTGGCAAATGTCTCCCGTCCCCAAAAAGAGACCAAAAGCCGATATCTCAAATTATAGGCCAATAGCTTTACTATCGGTCCTATCCAAAGTCTACGAGCATTATATTAATAAACACATTTCAAAATTTCTGGAAGTAAATCATTTAATAACCGAAAGCCAATACGGTTTTCGAAACAAATGATCAACTAGCGATCTATTAACCTATGTAGCGCATTGTTGGAACAGCATACTTGATAAAGGTGGTGAAACATACGTTATCGTTTTAGACATCTCCAACACATTAAGCAACTTAATCAACAAGCTCGTTGCGTACGGTTTTCATCCCAATGTTGTGAAGCTGATTCAAAATTTTCTATCCAACCGATACATTTCAGTCTCCTTAGACGGATTTCCGTCTGAGTCTAAACTAATTAACGCTGGTGTACCTCAAGACTCAGTATTGTCCCCAACTAGGGTTACCAACTGAGTATTTTTCACCCGGAGACTCAGGGTTTGCCGACAAATCTCCGGGCTCAGGGTTTGGAAGGCAAATCTCCGGGCTAAAAAATAATTACATAAAAAATAAAAAAATGTCAAATTTCTTTCAATTCAAATAAACAGAATTCGTTTGAAAACAAAAAAACCAAACTCTGTGTATTAGAAAACAGCCGAGTTTAGTTTTGCAATGAGTTTTTTGGTTATTTATGTTGGTTCATTGGATATTTTGTTTTTCCATATTACGTATAAGCTAATTGATGTTCTATGTCTATATTGGGTTAATGTTAATAGTTTTTTGTTGTTAATATTGAATGGTTTTGACATTTGAATTTAATTAGTTGCCCATATAAAACTGTGCGTATGTTAATTTTACTATTAAATAATAAATATCAGTCAAATGAAAATAATCCCAAACAAAACAATGACAATAAAAGAAAATGTTATTACGTCTCGTTCAATAACGAATGGTTGAAAAATCAAAACTACAAGGGGCTCGAAAAAGCTAACGAATTTACAGGAAAATGCAGATTATGCCGTATTGATTTCATTATAAAGCATGATGGAGATTAAATTAAATTAAATTTTTATCATATATATAATACACAAGCCTCGAAAAAGCGTAGCCATAGGAAAGTAGAGAATACGGAAGAGAAAGAAAAGAATACAAAAAGACTAAAATAAACGAAACAAATAAACGAAAGTTTTTGAATTTCTTCAAAACCTCCGATATAGAAGCCTAACTCATTTTTAGCACAAACAAAATCGTGAACTTCTAGCGCAATTGAAATTAAAACTCAATATAAAAAAAATTCAAAAAAATCGCCATAACGCCAACTGGAAAAATAAAACTCCATATAAAAAAAATTCAAAAGGATTTAATCAAAAACACCAGTTTTTTGCATATGGCAATGTTCATTGTTTATTGCAAGTGGCTTGCATCAGTAGAGCTATGATTTAGGAGGTTTTGATTTCTTCCAAATTTTATTCTCATTTAAATTTTAATTTAAGCTTTGCTTGCGGATAGACGTATTATTTTGAATTGTGATCTTATTTCAGGCTTAAAAAAATACTTGTTTTAAAATTTGTGCAAATGCACATGGGTCGCCTAGTTGAATTATATTTTTGTATATTATAAAATCTCCGGGTCGCGCGCTTTCAAGAGTTGGTAACCCTGACCCCAACCCTATTTTGATTTATATCAAAGAATTGCTGAAAATCACCAGCAACCCAATAAATAGTTTTGCAGGTGATAGTACTCGGCACAAGTCGTTCGAGCCCCTTTCTTCAAAAGTTAAAATGCACGAACGAATTAATCCCACACTGAGAGACGCTAAACGTGTAATAAACGTGAATCAAGACCTAAAAAAGTCGCCGATTGGGGTGACCAAAACCTGGTCAATTTCAACTCTACCAAAACACAGCTGTTGATTGTTTTCAGATCAAAGACCGAGTTCTCCAAAGATATTTTTTTCAGTATGTGTGATGAACCAATAGGTGAATGTAAAAATATTCGTTAATTGTGTGTCACAGTTTCAAATGACCTATTCTGGAACGATCATGTAATGGCGATGGAAAAAAGCGGGTTCAGAAAACTCGACCTCCTAAATAGATGCAAAAAAATTCTCACTCTATACCAACTGCTCCATGTTTATAATTCCTATATTCGTTCCTGTATGGAGGACTGTTGTCAAGTTATCAAGCACAGTAAATACTTTTGTCAGAGAAGAACAGTGCAAAGATTTGCCGCCTTCACTAGGTCAATTTCTGCTTGCTCGTTTTCGATTGCTCGATAGCAACAGCCATTTTCATTTATGTTACCATTCAATCAGCTTCTTCACGTTTTGCGAATAGAAATCTTCTTGGTACTTGGCGAATTGACATCTCTGCTCCCGTGTTAATTGCGTGTTTTACCATATTAATTCTTCTGTTTTCAGCTGAGGTGCTACAAAAAATAGACGTATAACATTCGAACAATTGCTGTGCTTCTTTCCTTTCTTGTTTAGTAAGCTCTGTTGTCCACTTCTGCTGCAGATTTTGAATTTCATTCTTCTCAGTTTAATCTTCTGTGTCCTGTTGTTCTCATTTCACAACAGTAGCTATACCATTCACATTTGCTGACGATTGTTACTTTATTGAGAATTTTTGTTTTATCTGACAGAATTAGTTGATTTAGTGTTCTAATCGGTATTCTTAAGTTTTTATCTGGCACCACTGAAGTTTTCGCTATTATAATCTCTTGATGTTGTAGACCATTTTTATTGACTTCCACAACCCAAAACCGCGGTGACCCAGAATCTTCATCCAATCTTTTCTATACGATTGTGTTGGTATTAGGTGGCAGCTTCTCTCGATGTTCCAATATTATTCGCTTCACAGTTGAATCTGCACCATTCATCTGAAGAGTAAACTTCACGTTACCACACCTGAGTACTGCAATTTCAACGTCTATTACAAATCCATTCAACAAACTATAGGGGGAATCGGAATCTTATGCACAGCACGTAAGATCTTTTCACTTATTCTGCTAACCAAAATCAATCCTTTTGCTGAGCAACTGTTTTGCGAATATCAGAGTGGCTTCCGACAAGATCTAGGTACTACCGGTTTAAGATCTAATCTCTGATAGTATCTCAATATTCACCCAAGTTTCCCAATTTGAACCGAAAAGCTGAGGCCTTGCCATATTAGTCCTACACAGAAAGAAATAATAATTTTCAATTTAAAAAAAAAATTTTAAATTTAAAACCGGCCAAAATAAAAAAAAATCCATATAACTTTAAATGAAAACCATGTTGAATTAAAAAACATTAGTTTTTTGGTCTTTTGAAAATGATTTTTAAATATTTTTTTTAACTCTAATGGTTAAATTTTTGAAAAACCTTTAAAATTTAAATAAAACGGTAAATAAATCAAAAAAACTATGTTTTAAATTTAAAAACTTTTTTTTTTACGTTAAAGCTTTTAAAATAAATATGTTTCTTTTGATTTAACAAACAATATTTTTAAATCAAAATCATTTTTTGTTGTAATAAAAATTTGTACTTTTAGAACTAAAACTTTTTTTTGGTTTCAATGTTTAAAGTTTTAAAATGAAAACCAAAATCATAATTTTTGTCCCGAAATATACTTCATCAGATTTCGTCAAATTTTATCATGTTTTGTCGTAACCATCCTCAATTTAATGATTAATACAAGTGAATGTGGTAAAGTTTTTTTTACATATAATTAGTGTTGTAACATATAAAGAAAATAGTTAAAAATTTTAAAAAACAACAAAAATAGTGACAAATAATTAAAAGAACTGTTTTAAGAAAATATTCGCTTTTATTATTGAATCGATATATCGTGATATCGATATATCGATATTATCGATATTTATCGATACTGATCGATATTTATCGATTTATCGATATATTGATAATATCGATAATATCGGAATATCGATAAATATCGATATATCGGTGATATAGATATATCGATATTGTGTACATATCGATTAATCGATACTATCAATATCATCGATATATCGATATATCAATAACTATTGATATAAATATCGATATTTTTTTCTGGCATTAAACAGGATTATTACATGATCAAATTAAATAGGTTTAAAGTGTGAAAGATATCACAAAATTTTAGTTACATTTGCCTATATTTTTATATTAATGCAAACGCAAATCCTTAAATATCTTAATATATGCAAAAATGGACTTAAACCGCTTTAAAAAAACGGTTCATAACGATAATATAGATTTATCGATAATATCGATACATCGATAATATCGATAATATCGATATATCGATGTATCGATATATCGATATTATCGATATATCGATGTATCGATATATCGATATTATCGATATATCGAAATATCGATATTATCTATATGATCGATATTATCGACATTATCGATAATATCGATATTATCGATAATATCGATATATCGATATTATCGATATATCGATATATTATAATCCGATATCGATATTCGATGTTTCGATAATTATAAATATTTATCGATATATCGATAGTTTATCCCGGCCCTAATGGTAAGTATACAAGTTTTGTAATATGCTTCATTTTTGGAATGTTTTGATTCTTCGAAGTTGTATCTTCAAAACATTAATTATTGTTATTCTCTTGTTTCAGATTTTCTAAATTTTACAATATTTAAGATTCTTCCGTATCTACTACCTCCAGTGTCCGGTAGCCAGACTCGAGGTATTAAAAAATAACAAACAGAAAAAAACAGGAAAAATTACAATTAAAGAATAAGAAGAGTCTCTGATGATTCATCTTAATACCCTAACAGAGTTGCAAGAAAAACTTGATTCAGCGCACTATATTGCGTGGAAAAACCAGAATAGCATTCAACCGATGATAATATATGTTGGAGATATCAAAACGATTGATCCACAAATTTATTTATTTATAGACGGCTGGCTACAAATACCCGTGTGAAAACATTTATATCTTGTTTATCTTCTTGTTTTAAATCATTTCAGGCCTTAAACCTGATATATCATTTAGCAAGCCAAAAAAAATTAGTTTAGAATTTCCTATTGATTATTTTACAAGTCCACCATTAGGTATATGTAAACTTGTTAATGGAAAATACTACTTGAGAAATAAAATTATAAGTTTAAATTAAATTAAATTGTATGCTTAATATGTTTGAATATGTATTTACTATAAATAAAATAAACACATTTAATGAAAATATAATTGTGACTTTAATATTAAAAATTATCTGCCTTGAAATTTTGTTTCAAAAATCAAATTATTCGTTTTAGTTTCTCAAATATTTTAATAACAAACTTTTATACCGCATTCACAGCGACATAGCAAATTAGTAGACAGTATATTATAATTTGCATTTTGGCATATGTAATATGAGTTTAAAACGTAGATTGTAATTTGAATCGTAAGCATTCGAATCGTTTGTAATTGTAGTAAGCCTAGATATCAAATTAGTTGCAAGATTTTAAAATAAAAAGTGTTTACAGCGCAGATTTAAATTACATCTACTAATTTGCTATGCCGCTGTGAATGCGGTATGAATAACAGAATAAAAACTGTAATTTTCAGAGTAAATAAATTTTTAAATCCATTATATTATTTTTTAACTTAAATACCGTTTTAATTTTAAACTAAAATATTGAAACATTTAATATAAATATTTTGGATTTTGTTTTAAAAAATTGTTTTTTCAAATCAAAATTCTCCAAGTTTCAATTAAAATATAATTTTTTTAGGATCAAAAGTGGATTTTTTAAAAATAAAAATTAGAATTTTAAATTAAAAATTTTGTTTTTCATTTATAATACAATATTTTTTAAATTCAAATCTTTTTTAAATGACTTTGGAATCAAAAATCAAAAATCTTTAAAAATAAAAATAATTCCTTTTGGCGAAAAATCATATCGCATTTTTTTTTATTCTACGGTTATATTTTTAGGGTTCCGTTTTTTATACGGAACACTATTGGTGAGAGTAAAATGAGTTTTTCACATTATATCGATTATCTCGTAAACTATAAATGCTATAGACTTGAAATTTGAGGTGCGTATAAAACTAATCTGCTCACATGAAATGACGGATACAAATAAAACTAAAGTGCTTTTCGTTTGGTTTGCAGGGGTTCGATGTGAGACCTTTGAGAAAATATATTTTTTTATAGATTCAAGTAGGGTATCATATGAAAGGGCTTCATTTCAGTATTCCTTAAAAATTAATTTTGGAATTTTACACCTCACCATTTTTTGTATAATTTGGAATAATGACGTTTTTTTCGTGTTTTCTTACCTCGATTAGCTCCGAACCTAACTGATCGAAAATTTTCTAATGTATTTGGAATGATAGAAAAATTAGTACGTTTTTAATAAAAAATATAAAAAAGTGTCATATTCTCATACTTAGATTTATTAAGGGGGTGGAAATGAGAAGGAGTAAAATCACTATTTAAAATGGGGTCAAGTGGGGTGTCATTTGAAAGAGCACTTTATTTAGAAAACATAGCAATTTTTTTTAGAATTTCACAGTTATTGAGTTATTTTCAAAAAAGTGCAACTTTCAGACCGTTCCCACCCCCCCCTCCTACATTTCGACACTGATTGACAGAAAAATTTGTAAAAATTCACAGAGTTAGGAAATTCGGTAAATTTTGTATGAAAATTATAGCGAAGTCTCAAATAATTATATTTCTGAGTGTTTAGGGGACCGGTGTAAAGAGGGTAAAAAAAAACTTTTTTTGACCCAAGCGAGTGGGGTGTCATTTGAAAGAGCACTTAATTTAGAATTTGTTTCAATTTTTTTTTAGAATTTTGTGGTGCACAGTTTTTGAGTTATGGACAAAAAAGTGCAAAATTCAGACCGTCTCCCCCCTCCCCCCCTTTTTTTGACATTTTTAATTTTTTAATTTTTTAATTTTTTTGACTTTTTTAATTTTTTAATTTTTTTTTGATTTTGTTGACATTTTTAATATGGCGGCAAATAAAATAAGTAATAAGTTTCAAATAAGCCGTCGTTTGGAAAGCACCCTTAAACTAGAGTGACCAACCGTCCCGGATTCTCCGGGACAGACCCGGATTTAAGTCTGCCGTCCCGCATTGAAAATGTCCCGGAAATTGTCCCGGCATATTAAAAAAGTCCCGAATTGTTCCGTTTTTCTAGCACCAATTACCATACAATATTTTTTATGAGATATTAGAAAAAATTCCAATAAAATTTGATTTTGAAAATTGCATGAGTTCGACTCGTCGACTACTTGGTACAAGCAAAACAAGATGGCTGGCGGTTATGCTCCCAATAGAAAGAATTTTACAATTATGTCAACGGTTAAAGTCATGCTTTTTATTCCTAGTGCAGAAGAAACAAATTAAGCTTGTCGGAGCAAAAACCTGTTATGCTACAGCTAAAGGGCAAGTACGACAGAGCTAGACCACCAACCATTAAGGTTAATGGAAAAACAATCAAAATGGTCAGCTCAACCAGATACCTTGGTGTTGACTTGGATGAGAAGATGAAGGTATCAAGTCATGTTACACGAATATGCTAGAAATCCAAGTCCCTCTTCCACAGCTTCACAAGGTTATCTCATGAATGGTGGGGTCTTGATAGAAATATACTACATCTTATTTATAAGACCATAGTGGAATCTATTATGTCGTACTGCTAAGCTGGTTGGTATGAGCGGACTAACGTTAAGCATAATGAACAGTTACTAAGCGCTAAAAGAAATATGTTACTCCGCATGATCCGAGGTTACAGATCTATTTCTACAACGCCGACTCAGGTCATAACGGGCACAATCGCATATTATACAACCGTGCTGTCAACACAAACAGCAGAGTTGAAAGGAAGCAAATAAAAAAGGGACTGCACCAGTAGCCTGATTCCAATAATTCCCGGGGAATAGGGAATAATTTATTTTATTGCAGTTTTTTCACATACCAATTTTTCCCTATATTTTATACCCCATTTCCCGAAAGTGTATTCCGACTAGATTGAGAACAAATTTCTTATAGTTTAAGTGTTTGCCGCGAAATCGCATCAATTAAATTTAACGTGAAATTAAACTCAAGTTTTCTGCATAGGATCTTGATGAAACTTTGGCAAATGATACAGGTTCACTTGAAAATGGAAGATCTGGATTCATTTCAAATTTGGACAAAATGGCGGGGGGTCTCCTGAACACCTCTAAGTTTAAATCTTGAATAACTTCTGATCCCGGGCTATGACCTTATTGAAACTTAGTATATAAGGTTTTAGTACTGTTTCCAATATTTCTGCATACCAACTTCCGGTTTGTCACTTCCGGTTAAACATTTTTTTTTTCAGGTGTTTATCCCTACTGTAGCCTACAATTACCGATCGATTTTCATGAAACGTTGCAAAAAGCTTTTAAATAACATGAGAAAGATTTTATCAGCTTTTGGAGCACATTGGATAAAGGGTTGGGGGGGTCCACCATACAACAGGTGGTTTTTTCCACAAAGTTTTATGTTTGTTGGGAGCATAAAACACTCATTCGTGAATAAATTTTGATGACACTTTGGGAAAAGACGCAAACATGAATGACAAAGAACTGATTAGTTTTTGAGCGATAGAGAACAAAGTGGTGGGGGGTCCCTGGAGCACCTGTTTTTTTGAAAGCTCTATAACTTCTGTACCTGATAAGCGAATTGGATGAAACTTGGTACATGAGTATGTAATACGGTTTAAAATAGTTCTGCATCCCAACTTCCGGTTTTTCACTTCCGGTAAAAAATTTTTTTTTGTACTTTTTTCAGTGTCTTTATGCACACTACAGCCTACAATAATGAAGTGATTATGATGAAACTTATGGAATAGGTTAACAATTAGTGTGAGAAGATAATTATCATGTTTTGGGACACATTGATCAAAGTGGTGGGGGTCTACCATACAAATGCTGACTTTTCACACTTTGTTTTTTAAGTTTGTTGGGAGCATACAGATTTCATTCATTAATTTATTTTAATGACACTTTAGAAAAAGATGTAGACTTAAATGACAAAGAACTGATTAGTTTTTGGACAATATTGGGATAAGTGGTACGGGGTCTCCCGAACACCTGTTTACTGTGTCACACTTTTTTCAATGTTTGTTGGGAGCACCCAGCATTCGTTCGTGAACGAATTTTGATGACACTTTGGAAAAAAATGCAAACATGTATGGCAAAGAACTGATTAGTTTTTGAGCGATAGTGAACAAAGTGGTGGGGGGTGTCCCATACACCTGTTTTTTTTTTAAAGCTCAATAACATCTGTACCTGATAATCGAATTGGATGAAACCTTGTACATAAGCATTTAGTATAATTTACAAAAATTCTGCATCCCAACTTCCGGTTTTTTACTTCCGGTAAAAATTTTTTTTTTTAATTGTTGGCAGTTTTTTCAATATCGTTATGCATACTACAGCCTACAATAATGAAGTGATTATGATAAAACTTATGGAAAGGTTTCAATTAGTGTAAGAAGATAATTATCATCTTTTGGGACACATTGATCAAAGTGGCGGGGGATCTACCATACAACTGCTGACTTTTCACACTTTGTTTTTAAAGTTTGTTGGGAGCATACAGATTTCATTCATTAATCAATTTTAATGGCACTTTGAAAAAAGATAAAGACTTTATTGACAAAGAATTGACTAGTTTTTGGACAATATTGGGATAAGTGGTGGGGAGCCTCCCGAACACCTGTTTATTGTTTCAATGTTTGTTGGAAGCATACAACATTCGTTCGTTAAGTAATTTTGATTACACTTTGCAAAAACTGATTAGTTTTTTGAGCGATAGTGAACAAAGTGGTAGGGGGTCCTCCAAGCACCCGTTATTTTGGAAGCTCAATAACTTCTGTACCTGATAATCGAGTTGGATGAAATTTGGTACATACACATTTAGTACGGTTTACAACAGTTCTGCATCCTAACTTCCGCTTTGTCACTTCCGATAAAATTTTTTTACTTTTTCTCGTACAACAGAATTTATGTTTGTTGGGATACTACTGCCTGCTTTAATATTTTTATTATTAGAACTACGAAGTCCATAATATTGGTTAGCTTTTAATTAAAGTATTTTATGGATATTAGCTCATTATATATCCAGAACACTATGTTTCCAGAGCTGTGGTGAAGTCAGCCTATGCATCAGCGTCGCAATATTTTCTCTACATTTTTCAAAAAAAAAATCCTCGAACACGTAAATATCGAGTAACCCTCGAATACGTTAGAAATATTCACGATTTTCACATGACAAAAATATTTGCTAAAAATTTTAAAGGTAGCTTTCTCCCTTAGTTTTAAGTTTTAAAAAATTTAAAATCGATTTTTCGATTTTTTTAAATTTATTTCAAAATATACACTTTCAATTAATTTTTACCGCGTGATGGAAGTAGTATCGATGTGAGTGCTAGACGGCACTGTAGGCAAAAAAACACAGTTTTCACGCAGTTTTAAAACTTTATGATTTTTTTCTCGGAAATATCAGCATGGAGGCATATTTTGTATGTGACAATTTTGACTTAAAATTTTTACGTAAATCACTTCTTATTGGCATGGGTCGCGTTAAACCTTGATCCGTCTCATATGCTAATCATTTTGCACGTTCCGCATTCCGCCGACACTTGAACGATTATTTAAAAGCCAAAGTGTATAAGCACATAAAATTTGGAAAAAAAACGTGCAAAGTACATTGAGTCAGAAGTAAGAAGCATTATGAACGAACAACAAGTCTAAGTGACACCATTCATTATAGGTATTGCATCTCATTGATTCCGAGTTGTTAATATTAATTACTTTACACTAAAGATTGTGTCGATTCTGCTTCAGTTATTTCAAGAAGAGTAAATTACTATGTCTTAAAAGTTTACTATTTCTAAAGGTGTCTAAAATTTACTGTTCCTTCACCCGGTTTACGCAATTTGTAAACTTTACATGCACGAAAACATATTTCATCTTCCAAATCAGAATAAAAACTAATAAATTCAATACATTTGTCTTGTTTTCGAATTCATATCACATCTCAAAAAGAAAAAACTATAAACTAACAACCTAGTAATAGTTTTAGTGTGGTAAATAAGACACTAGGTTTGATTATAGTATATACTAGCATAAATCCAGCAAACTTTGGTTTTTATGCATACCAAACATAGCAAACACTCAAAAACAAAACAATTCGATGTTTGTTTTTTAGCAAGCTAGTAAAGTAAAGTTTCGAATACTTTTTTATGCATACGAAAACTAGTAAACACTTAAAAAACCTAGTTAATAGGTTTTATACATATGGCCCAATGCGTTAGAAATATTCACGATTTTCACATGACAAAAATATTTGTTAAAAATTTTAAGGGTAGCTTTCTCCATTAGTTTTAAGTTTTAAAAAATTTAAAATCGATTTTTCGATTTTTTTAAATTTATTTCAAAATATACACTTTCAATTAATTCTTACCGGGTGATGGAAGTAGTATCGATGTGAGTGCTAGAGGGCACTGTAGGCAAAAAACACAGTTTTCACGCAGTTTTAAAACTTTATGATTTTTTTTCTCGGAAATATCAGCATGGAGGCATATTTTGTATGTGACAATTTTGACTTAAAATTTTACGTAAATCACTTCTTATTGGCATGGGTCGCGTTAAACCTTGATCCGTCTCATTTGCTAATCATTTTGCACGTTCCGCATTCCGCCGACACTTGAACGATTATTTAAAAGCCAAAGTGTATAAGCACATAAAATTTGGAAAAAAAACGTGCAAAGTACATTGAACCAGAAGTAAGAAGCATTATGAACGAACAACAAGTCTGCAAGTGACACCATTCGTTATAGGTATTGCATCTCATTGGTTCCGAGTTGTTAATATTAATTACTTTACTCTAAAGATTGGGTCGATTCTGCTTCAGTTATTTCAAGAAGAGTAAATTACTATGTCTTAAAAGTGTACTATTTCTAAAGGTGTCTAAAATTTACTGTTCCTTCACCCGGTTTACGCAATTCTACTTTACATGCACGAAAACATATTTCATCTTCCAAATCAGAATAAAAACCAATAAATTCAATACATTTGTCTTGTTTTCGAATTCATATCACATCTCAAAAAGAAAAAACTATAAATTAACAACCTAGTAATAGTTTTAGTGTGGTAAATAAGACACTACCCAGGTAAGCAGAGAGGATTGTTTTGACATTGAGCCAAGCTTGTTTTAAGGTTGAACAATGTTGGGACAAGCTTTACAATAAACTTGGTTGAATGTTGTTTTAACCTTAAATGATAACCACGTACCATTATTATTTTTAGACATTGGAACAATATTGAAATACAATGCTGGCCCAATACTACCCAGGTAAGGACAAAGGATTGTTTTTACATTGAGCCAAGCTTGTTTTAAGGTTGAACAACGTTGAGACAAGCTTTAAAATAAAATTGGTTGAATGTTGTTTTAACCTTGAATGATAACCACGTACCATCATTATTTGTACACATTGGATCAATATTTAAATACAATGCTGGACCAATTCTAAAACAAATAAATCGAATTCATAGCTTTTTAATTTTTTTTTGCAATGCATAATTCATTATATGTGTTGTTATGGTTTTCCATATTATTCACTGTTTGTGTGCTTTTGTACTTTTGAATTGAATTGAATTGAATTTACTTTTGAATTAAAATGCAATATTTAAAAATATGCTTTTTTAATATGTTTATTTTTAATTTTAAATTTTATTAATAATCATATAAACTTCCTGTTACTATGTACTCTAATTTGAATTAGATTTTTTATTTTAATGAATATCGATTTCGACTTACGTCATCCTCAGTTCTTAAATTATTATTACAATCTTTGCTTAAACTAATGTCTTATATATATACTATTTCAATGCTATTTTTTATTATTATGTCATATATTTTATTAGTTTTAGTGTTGCTTTCATCATTTAAAATGTTGTTATTGTTTTTATGTTTATATATTTCTATTTTTTCCTATCTATCTAGATGTTGTCCTTTTCTTTTTTTATGTAATATTGTTAAATTTGTGTTGATATTGGTATATTTGTGTTTTTCTATTTTTAAATGTTGGGCATATCTGGATTTTGGATCACTTTTATTAATTTCACTGGTGTGTTCAATAAATATTTTTGTGAAGGACCGCCCGTTTGACCCATATAAAATTTACTGCAGTCATCACAGGTCATTTTATAAACACCTGTGTCTAAGGTTTGGGTTTTTTAGTTTATAGGTAATCTTCTATTTTATTTTTGTTTTTTGTAAGCTGCAATATATCCATATATTTTTAAAGTTTTTTGCATTATTTTGAAGGTTGTTTTATTATATGTTACGCCTATGTATTTTTTGCCTGCTAAGTTTTCTTTATTCCTCAGTGTTGTTAGGGTTTGCAAATTTTTCTTGTTTTTAGTTTTTCTATTTAATGTGTCAATTATTTGGATTTTATATGCGTTTTTACTGGCCATGTATTTTATATTATTTAATTCGTCTTGATAATTTTCTGCATTCATTGGTATATTGTTCAATCTATTGATCATGTGGTTGTATGCAGCTAGTTTATGTTGGAATGGATGATGTGATTTAATATTTATTGTTTGATCCGTTTGGGTTGGTTTTCGGATGAAATAATAAATGGAATCAGTAAAGAATGATATGGAAAGCACGATAAAAAAGAAAAGTGAAATAAAAAATTGAAATTAAAAAAGTTAAAAGAATCAAAACTAATAGAAATTGGAACTCATCATATTAACATAATAAATCAATACAGACCGCCACAATATTGCAGCTTACAAAAACAAAAATAAAATAGAAAATTACCTAAAAACAAAAAAACCCAAATCTTAGACACAGATGTTTATAAAATTGCCTATGATGACTGTAGTAAATTTTATACAGGTCAAACGGGCGGTCCTTCACAAAAAGATTTATTGAACACACCAGTGGAATTAATAAAAGTGATCCAAAATCCAGATATGCCCAATATTTGAAAATAGAAAAACACAAATATACCAATATCAACACAAATTCAACCATATTACATAAAAAAAGAAAAGGACAACATCTAGATAATTAGGAAGAAATAGAAATATATAAACATAAAAACAAGAACAACATTTTAAATGATAAAATCAACACTAAAACTAACAAAGCATATGACAAAATAATAAAAAATAGCAGTTTAAATGGTATATAAGACATTAGTTTAAGCAAAGATTGTAATAATAATTTAAGAACTGAGGATGTGGTAGTCGAAATCGATATTCATTAAAATAAAAAATCAAATTCAAATTGTTACTATAAGGAAATTTTTTGATTATTAATAAAATAAAAAAAATACAAAAAAAAAAAATTTACATATTAAAAAAGTATATTTTTAAATATTGCATTTTAATGTATAATGCAGTAAAACCTTGGCTAGCTAATTTTGGTTACAGTCTGGGCCAGTTGTAAATGCCTAGACTGAACCAAGATTCAGTTTATTATGTTACGCATTATTTACTAGTCTAGTGTAAACATGTGTAAACATGTGCAAGTCATTTTAAGCTTTTCTCTAATTTTATAAATGTTACTCCTCTTCCAACAACTTCTTTCCACACATTTAAAGGAGGTCTGGAAAAAAAATTAGTTTGGTAGATCTAGCCCAAGTCTTATTTGCCAGACATGGCCCAAGGACATCAGTCCAAACTTGGCACAAACTTGGGCCGTTATAAGATATTAAGTCTGCCCAAAACCCCGAAAGCTGTTGCTTGGCGCAGGTCTGGCCCCTTAGCCTTTGATTACCCGGGTATTGTAGTGGAATTTCCTTATATATTGTAAATTTGTTGCTTACAGTCCATCGTTGCACAAATGCTGAAATAATATAACAATTACAATAAATTTGTTTCAACATTGAACCAAGCTTGGCCCAAAACTAAATATAGTAGTCAAAAGATACAATTTACATTTATTTATTTTGACCATTGGCTTAGTATGACAAAATGTATCAGACTAAGGCTTGGCCATGCCTTGATAATCATTTCTTAGTTTTCCAAGCTTGGGCCAAGCTTGGCCCATTCGATAAGCCTTGGTATTTCTAACCTGGGTAGGTTTGATTATAGTATATCCCAGCATAAATTCAGCAAACTTTGGTTTTTATGCATACCAAACATAGCAAACACTCAAAAACAAAACAATTCGATGTTTTTTTTTAGCTAGTAAAGTAGAAGCTACCCAGGCTAGAAAAACCAAGGCTTATCGAATGGGCCAAGCTTGGCCCAAGCTTGAAAAACTAAGAAATGATTATCAAGGCATGGCCAAGCCTTAGTCTGATACATTTTGTCATACTAAGCGAATGGTTTAAATAAATAAATGTAAATTGTATCTTTTGACTACTATATTTAGTTTTGGGCCCAGCTTGGTTCAATGTTGAAACAAATTTATTGTAATTGTTATATAATTTCAGCATTTGTGCAATGATGGACTGTAACCAACAAATTTACAATATATGAGGAAATTCCACTACAATACCCGAATAATAAAAGGCTAAGGGTCAGACCTGTGCCAAGCAACAGCTTTCGGGGTTTTGGCCAGACTTAATATTTTCAAACCGTCCAAGTTTGTGCCAAGTTTGGTCTGACGTCCATTGGCCATGTCTGGCAAATAAGACTTGGGCTAGATCTACCAAACCAATTTTTTTTCCAGACCTTAAATGTGTGGAAAGAAGTTGTTGAAAGAGTAACATTTATAAAATTAGAGAAAAGCTTAAAATGACTTGCACATGTTTACACTACATTTGACTAGTAAATAATGCGTAACATAATAAACTGAATCTTTGTTCAGTCTAGGCATTTACAACTGGCCCACACTGTAAACAAAGTTATTATACTGCATTATACATTAAAATGCAATATTTCAAAATATACTTTTTCAATATGTTTATTTTTTTTTTATTTATTTTTTTTTATTTTATTAATAATCATATAAATTTCCTTATAGAAACAATTTGTATTTGATTTTTTATTTTAATGAATATCGATTTCGACTTACGTCATCCTCAGTTCTTAAATTATTATTACAATCTTTGCTTACACTAATGTCTTATATACCATTTAAACTGCTATTTTTTATTATTATGTGATATATTTTGTTAGTTTTAGTGTTGATTTTATCATTTAAAATGTTGTTATTGTTTTTATGTTTATATATTTTCATATATCTTCCTATCTATCTAGATATCTAGATTTGTGTTGATGTTGGTATATTTGTGTTTTTCTATTTTCAAATGTTGGGCATATCTGGATTTTGGATCACTTTTATTGATTTCACTGGTGTGTTCAATAAATCTTTTTGTGAAGGACCGCCCGTTTGACCTATATAAAATTTACTACAGTCATCACAGGCAATTTTATAAACACCTGTGTCTAAGGTATGGGTTTTTTTGGTTTTTAGATAATTTTCTATTTTATTTTTGTTTTTGTAAGCTGCAATATTGTGGCGGTCTGTAATGGGTCAAATGGGTGGTGGAGTGTGGTGCCCTTTAACCCTTACTATATTTGTTTGGTTTCCTTATTGTCTAAAAAGACTTACCTGGTGTTAATTCTTGTAGCTTTCGTCTCGAGTTGTTATTTTGTAAAAGGTAAACTCAGGTTTGTTATTTTTTCATTGAATTTTTCAGATTTTTATTTAACTTGGAACTAAATTTGTTTCAAGTTCACTATTTTTTCTTTATAGAATAGACTTTTCACTGATTTTTCAGAATAGACTCTTACGAATTTAAGAAAATATTAATTTGAATAAATTTTTCTTTGTAAAATAGATTTTTTCTTAGATTATTAATTTTTTGATTTTTCTATATAGAATAGACTTTTCACTGATTTTTCAGAATAGACTTTTACGAATTTAAGAAAATATTAATTTGAATGAATTCTTATTTGTAAAATAGATTTTTTCTTAGATTATTAATTTTTCTTTATATCACTGAATAAACTTTTCTATAAAACACGAATTTAAGAAAATATTAATTTGGATGAATTCTTATTTGTAAAATAGATTTTTTCTTAGATTATTAATTTTTCTTTATATCACTGAATAAACTTTTCTGTAAAACACAAGTTCAACACATCACTTTACACTAGTTTGGCAAATTACGGTTTTGACCAAATGAACCTTTTCGCGGCGACCGGGTTTTGTTAGAAAATAATACTGACTGACTTTCCGATTTCGGGGTCTAAGAGGTTAGACCCCCGAAGGGAGAGATCCTCGTGATCTCTTTCGCGATTTTAAAATTGTACTGACTTTTTTCGTTAGATTTTCCATTGGTTTTATAATAAAAGCTAAGTTTTATTAGCCAATCAAAACTTAGAATTTAATTAATAACTTTTTTATAGAAAAAATGTAGTATTTGCTATTTTTTCCTAAGTAAATATAATTTCATAGTTTTATTTGATTTGGTTTGAATTTCAACTTCCGTTTCGAATATTATTGAATATGAATTTTTGTATGAAAATAATTAAAATAATGTCGTTTAATAAGTTTATTTCATTGGAATTTGCTTATCGATGAAATTCGTTTGGTAAAATATTTTTGTTGTAATGTGGAAATATTTATGGGTTTAACTTTGTTGCTAGCAATGTTCGAATATTTGAACGAACTGTGGGAACTGCCTAATTTGCAGTTTTGAATGGAAATTCTTTTGTATCCAAACTTTGTTGCTAAGTTAATTTGTTGAAGTTATGGATTTTGCTTAAGTTAGGCTTTTTGTATATTGAGTAATATTGTGAAATTGTTTGTATGGTTTCTTGGTATTATGAAATAGTTAGTTTTGTGGTGAAATTAAGTTTTGAATAGAATTTGTTGATATTCATGATATCGATAATTTAATACAATGTTTGGATGAGAATAGGGTTTTGGGTGTTATATGGGATTGGATGTTGTATCTTTTAGATGAAATAGGGGTTTTGGGTGTTATATGGGATTGGATGTTGTATCTTTTAGATGAAATAGGGGTTTTGGGTGTTGTATGAGATTATATGTGGTTTCGACATGAACTTTATTGAGTGGGTTTGAAGATCTATGGCTTCATATGTATATTCCTAGTTTAGGAATACTACATATATCTCCGCCGTTACAAAAAAAAATGAAAATGAAATTTTCATTTTTTGCTTTAAAAAAAAATATCTGTGTTAACGTTTTAGTGATTCATGAGTGTTTGATTTGTGTTTGATTTGTTTACTTTGATTTGAAAATTGAATTGCTTTGTGTTTCTTAAAAAAGAATTTTCTTTTTAATTATATTATGTAATTTGAACTTGCTTTTATCAAGCTTTTCTTTTAATAAATATTTTTATCTTAAATCGCTAATTTTCAATATTAATGATCATTTCTGTGTTCTGTCTTTTAGCCATAATTTTCTTATTGTAATATGACGAAATGTCTTACGTTATTTTAATAAAAAGTATATTTAAAAAGAAATGTACTTAAATGATCATGTGTTTGTTTTTTCTTATAATTTTCGTTAAGATTTAAATTTTTTTTTTTTTTTTTTTTTTTTTTTTTTTTTTTTTTTTTTTAAGGCGTTCATGCTCCATGTAGGAGCGTTGCCAGGCTAATCAGCTTTGAATATTCACCACGGTCATTCGCAACAGCGACATAGTTACCATGGCAGCCGATTTTTTTAAGGTCGTTTATTACGTCAGTCTCCCATTGTAGTCGTGGTCTTCCTCGCGGTCTACCACTCCCTGGGGTACTAACGTACATTTTTCTAATCATTCCAGACTGTGAATCGGCTCGTAGAACATGCCCAAACCAAGCAATCCTGTTAGAACGGATACAACCTATTATATCAGGACCCTCAAGAAGGTCTCTGATCTCAAAGTTATACCGGGTTCTATACTCTCCATCGTCTGTCTTAAGTGGACCAAAAATGTAGCGTAGGATCTTACGCTCAAATACAGATAAATGCGATTCGTCATTTTGTGTAAGGGTCCACGTTTGTGACCCATACATCACAACCGGTCTAATCAATGTCTTGTATAACTTGAGCTTGGTGCTAGTTGATACATACGGTGATCCAAGGAGAGGTTTAATTGAGTAGAAAGTTCGATTACCTGCAGCGATTCGAGCTTTAATATCTGTAAGTATGCTGTTGTTTGAGTCAAGCATTGATCCTAAATATTTAAAAGATTCAACTCCCTCAATTCGTTCATCGCCGCACATCAAATCTTTCTTCTCAGCCTCTCTTGAAACATTCATATGTTTGGTTTTATTGTAGTTAATTTGCAGACCAATTTTCCTAGCACCACTCTCAAGCGACTTGAAAGTCTCACTCATAACAGCTTCACTTCGGCCGAGGATGACAACATCATCAGCGTAAGCAATCATCTGTACTGAGTTTATTGACAAGATATTGTTATTAGTCGGTAGTTTCTTTTGACGGCACACATATTCCAAGGCTAGATTAAAAAGTATAGGAGAGATAGCATCACCTTGTCTTAATCCGGAGTCGACTTTAAAAAATTTTGATATTTCGTTCTCTACTCGCACACAGCATTGAGAGTTCTGTACTGTCATTTTGCATAGTGATACCAGTTTACCAGGGATTCCCATTGACACCAGAGCAGACCATAGAGTCTCTCGTTCGAGAGAGTCGTAGGCCTGCCTGAAATCAATGAAAAGTTGGTGCACAGGTATGTTGAACTCTCGACACTTTTCCAAAATCATCCTTATCGAGAAAAGTGCATCGGTGGTACCTCGGCCCCGCCGGAAACCACACTGATATTCTCCAAACAGTTGTTCAGCAAAAGGATTGATTTTGGATAGCAAAATGTAGGAAAAGATCTTATATGCTGTGCAGAGGAGAGCGATTCCTCTGTAGTTTGCACATTGTAGGCGATTACCTTTTTTATGGATTGGTATCAGCATAGCTTTGTTCCAGTCCTGTGGCATGGTTTCAGTCCTCCAGATCATTTGAACAAGTTCAAACAATCTTGAGGATAGAGTTTCGCCACCATGTACAATCATTTCGGATGTTATATCGTCGATACCAGGTGCTTTATTGCATTTTAATTTTGACAGCGCCGCATCGAATTCCTCTTTGGTGGGTTCGTCTACATGTACCTTTGACGCACGAATAAGCTTTGCTCGTCGCCCGACTTGTTGCTGGTCACTTAAGTTGAGAAGATTCTCAAAATAAGCGGCCCAAGTATCTAAAATATTTTTAAGGTCTACTTGTAGCTCCCCATCTTCGTTTTGAATAGCAGTCGATCTAGTTTGAGGGCCCTTCCTTAAGGTTTTAACCTGTTGAAAGAAGTTACGCGATTGATGTTCCTTATTGAAGCTTTCAATCTCCTCACACTGTCTCTTCCACCATTCTCTCTTCGTTCGTCTACATAGCTTTGTAACGGCTTGTCTTGCCAGTTTATAGTTCTCCTTCGTGGACCTGGTATTGCGTCCTTGTAGACACTTCAGATAGCAATCTCTTTTGTATTGAATAGCGTCAAGACATGCTTGATCCATCCATGGCTTCTGGGAGTGGTTCTGTGGTCGTCCAAGTATTCCCTCAGCAGCGCTTAAAACAGCATCTTTGAGCAAATACCATGACTTATCGACGTCTCCATTAATGGTTTCTGATTTCTCCAATGTTTCGGCAATATGGATTTGATATCTCTCTTCTGTTTCAGCATTCTTTAATGATGAGATGTTAAAACGATTCCGTTGATTGAATTTTGGAATGCCTGGATTTGAGAAGTGGAACCTTATCGTTGCACATACAAGGAAGTGATCACTTCCAATGTATGCACCTCTAAAGGATCGCACATCCCGAACGCTCGAAAAGAAACGTGCTGTTACTAGAACGTGATCAATTTGATTTCGAGTGTTTCCATTCGGTGAGACCCAAGTCTGTTTATGAATCGATCGATGCGGAAAGAACGTACTGGCAATTCTCAAATTATTTGATAATGCAAACTCAGTCATTCTCTCACCATTATCATTCGAATTCAAATGCAGGCTGTTGGGACCCACCACATTTCCATAAGAGATATCTCCTCCAACCTGTCCATTAAAGTCACCAAGAACCATAATGAAGTCGCGTGTTGGTGTTTGTTTCATAACCTCTTCCAGTGCTATGTAGAAATTATCCTTCTCGTCGACGGTCTTAGCTTCAGTAGGTGCATGCACGGCAATAAGAGAAATATTGTTATATGTACCACGTACACGTAGGTAGCAGATCCTCTCACTGACCGGGATGAATTTCATCACGGCTTCTTGTATACGTGCACCAACAAGAAAGCCAGTACCGAATTCTCTTCGAGAAGGATGACCACTACAGTATAGAGAGTGACTATCCAAATCTTGTTTTCCGATTATCGGCTGTCTAATTTCTTGTAGAGCAATAATATCCATCCTATACCTCTCAGCCTCTGTTTCCAGACTTATAAGAGCATCAGGAGCGCTCAGGCTGCGCACGTTCCACGTTCCGATTCGGTAGTCTGGTCCTTTTTCACGTCCAGGTAAAATTCTGTTTTGTTGTCCGGGTCTGTTTTTCTTTTTCTGATCACCAAATTTAACATATTAGTTTTTTTCCGGGGTTAGGGTGTTAACCTTAGGCCCAACCCAAATTGTCGTGAATGGGTCCGTTCTGCATATTAAGGTCACCAGAAACAACCTTTTTACACGTTTATATAGCGAGCCGCTTGATTCAAGACAGACGCCCGCTCCAAGCCGCCCCTGACATGGAGAACAGACGCTTGAGTCGCATTGGTTGTAAGGCGCCAATTCGCCGTGATGTAGCGTCATTGACTAAGCAGTTTTTACTCTGCTTGTCTCCAATACACCAACCTAATTCTGTCAGCATTACCCAGGCAGCACGGCGTGGACGTCGAATTTAGGATTTCGCTACCCGATTTAGCTACCCCCCCAAGATTTAAATTTTATCTACGTTTAATATCGTTTATAAAGAACTTATTTATAATAGTTAATAATTAAAAAATAGTTGTTATATATAGAATGCTAGAAAATTTTTTTTTGTCATAAGATTACTTTTTATTTATTAAATATTACACTGAATATATCAAGTGTTTTTTAAAATATATGTTAATTTTATATTAAAATAAATTGTTTTGTCAAAAAGACTGAAAATTGTTTTATGTACTTTATTTCGCGTATAATGATTTATTAATTTTATGGTTAAATTGAGATTAGGTATTGTCAATTTTGACTTTAGTTTAGTAATGTTTGAATAGTAGAATTAAATTATGTCTGTTATTTAAGTTATAGTCTGTCTGGTCTGCCTTATGTTGGTTGTACGGTAATTGTAAAAAGTTTCTGTTGATTGTCACGATTGTGAGAAAGTTTGTTATATGTTTTAAAGTGTCGTATAATATTTAATAATTGTATGCCGTTATTATGCCAATTTTATGCCATTTATATGTTTTTAAATCCATTGATTAGGATTATGTTATATATAGGTAGGAATAAATTATGTCCGTTGTAGACCACCTATACTTTCTATTTGTTTGATGAATGATTTTAATTATGTACTGTAAAGGTTACTTTAATATTTTTTCATTTTATTTGCAAAGGATAAAATTATGCCAGTTGAAGGCGACCTTGAATTTTAATTTAATATATTTTAATTGAATTGTAGAATTTTTATGTATCTGTATCGTAATTATTTGAATTCGTATTAGAATCGTATGAATTAGTATCGTTTTTCTTGGAATTATTTGTTTCCGTAATATAATTGTATGTATTCGTATTAGAATCGTATGAATTAGTATCATGATTTTTAATATTTTTCATGGAATTATTTGTTTCCGTAATATAATTGTATGTATTCGTATTAGAATCGTATGAATTAGTATCGTGATTTTTAATATTTTTCATGGAATTATTTGTTTCCGTAATATAATTGTATGAATTCGTATTATATTTATTATTACTTAAATCTAAATTTAGAAGAGTATTAGGATTTTCAACGGTTATTATATTTTCCTTAATAATTGGTATTTCTTCTACTATACAGTCGGATGCTGGTTCTTTGCTACGGTTTTGTAACTGAGCCCCAACCTCAGAGATTTTCGAGTCTCTAATACGATTGTAAATTTGAACTGGTCGTTTCTGAATACAATTATCAACCCCACTATCAGAGATGTTCGCGTCTAAGATATCATGGGTTATTTGAACTGTTTTTTCAGTATGTTGATTATTTGTATCAGAAAATGTTTGTTCAGCCTTAAACTCCCGATTAAGTATGTAGTTTCCATATCCGTTAAATGGAATCGTAATATGTTGCGAAGGTTTTTCCAAATACATTTCTAACTTATTATTAATGTTGTCAATATTTTATTTGTAAAGGATAAAATTATGCCAGTTGAAGGCGACCTTGAATTTTTATTTAATATATTTTATTTGATTATTTGTTTATAAATTTTTATGTATTGTTGTATATTTTATTTGTAGAAGGATAAAATTATGCCAGTTGAAGGCGACCTTTAATTTTTATTTATTGTTATATATTTTATTTGTAGAAGGATAAAATTATGCCAGTTGAAGGCGACCTTGAATTTTTATGTTTAGTTTAATTTATTTTATTATTATTATATATTTGAAAGAAAATTATTTGAAGATCGATGGAATATAATTTGTTCAAGTTGATTGAGTACCTTTTCCATTTTAATGTAATTCTAAACCTTTTGGTTAATTTAATATGTCGAAATAGAAACTATTTAAGTCAATTAAACTTCTGGAGATGTTCGCGTCTCCTGAAAAAATTCGATTTGATTTCCATATTGTAGTGATCAACCCCAGTTCTCAGAGGTGTACGGTCTCTGATTTTCTGGTATATTTGAACTGTGTTTACAGTGTGGTTGTCAATGACGCTATTGAAAATTTCCTCTTGTTTCAACCGTTTGGTTCGTTAAAACTCTTAAAAAAGCACTTTAGTTCATCTTTAATAAATTTAGTTCATCTAATTCACATTATTTTTTCTAAAATTTTCATATTGTTTATTCATATTTAATTTTTTTTTTAATATTCTGACCTTGCAATCAGATTTTTCCATTTTTATTATTATGTCATTTACTCATATATGAAATAGTATTTTTTTGTTGTAACATTTTGTACGTTTATTTTTTGAATTAGATTGGTATGTAAGTATTGTCGTTTCTGTATTGTTTGATTTTTAATTTTATAAATAGTATTTTGTAATCAGGAATTGTTTAAATGGCTTGGCTTAATGAGTTGTTTAAACATTTGTGGCATGGTGAGATTTGTTTTGTATTTAATCTTTAAGTATATGTTGTCTTTTTGTCAAAAATTTGTCTAAGTCAGATACCTAGTTAAAATTGTTTCTTAGTATAACTAATTTAAATACTGTTTGTGTCGTGAAAAAAAAATGTTGTTCGATCTGTGTAAAAAAATTTAATTTTATTTTTCTCTTAATTTCTTCGGTACTCCTTAATAAAAACTTTTTTTGTAGATATAATATTTTCATTTTAGTTTCATCATTCTTCATTTGTTTTGAATATTTCATTTTTAAATATGTTTAGAGAAAATATTTTTCTTTACGTTAGGAATTAAATTTCAATTAAAATTTAAGTTTGTTTACTATAAAGATGAATTCATTTACTCAGTATCTTTGTGTAATTTTTTAATTTTTTCATTTGCATTTCTTATCGTTGTCGAGTATTTGTTATTTCTCCAATTTCAGTGAATGATTGTTCTATAAACAAAATATTTTTATATATGTAATTGTAGTTCTGATTTTCATGACCTTGTAGAAATTCTTAGAATTAAATATTGGTCAAGTTTAAGTTTGTTTCAATATGATATTTTTCTTGGATATTAAATGGGTTATGATAATTTCATTCATAAAAAATTGACCATGAAATAGATTTTTAGGTTGTACGTATATTTTACTATGTTTTGAATAAGTTAAAATTTATTAGATTTTGATAATTATTTGGAATTTAGAAGTTTATTGTTTGTTCATTGAAAAAATTTTTTTTTATAATTGGACGATCTATATATATTGTTGATTGATGTATCTATTTTCTATGTAGAATTTTAAATTTTCGTAGGTCTTTATGTTCTGGTCGTATATCATATCGCATGCTGGATATAGAATTTTGTCTAATACCATATCGAAGAAGAAACCTTTGTCTTCTTCCTCGATTCGATTTAATGCTCGGTCACAAGTGTCAATAAATTGTCTGGCTTTCGCCCTTGGGTTGTCTTCTGCATTGCCCGAAAATATGGGAATATTAGTCATGAGTGCTAGTACTTCGGAATAATTTGTTTTGCGTTCTACCATTGTGTTTGTTTGTATGTGTTTTTGTGTTCTGAAATGTGATGGTCCCGCAGTAGGTTCGTTTTTTAGGTTGTTAATTATTGAGTCTAGTGTGTTATTTATTTTTTCGAAACCTTTATAATGTTTCTGTTTGATTTCTTTTTTGGTATAAGGTCAGAGTCAGAGTAAGTCCGGTTTCTAGTTTCCCTTACAATGTTGTCTTTTTTAGACATAAAATTTTATAGTGAGTTTTTTAAGCGCAAACGACCGACAAGGAAAAACTGTATAACCTTGTGTTTTGTTAAACGGTAACCGAAAAAAAAATTGTAAATAAAAATAATTTTCTGCCTTTCGTTAAATAATTCTTGTAACAACCATCAATATTAATTTGGTTGCAAGTTCTGATTTTTATATCAGATCGTTTTTGTAAAAAAAATTAGTTAACACTAAAATTGTGTAAAAATAAATTTGTGATTATATATATATATGTTTAAAAAATTTTATATACGTAAAATATATTTAGTTAAAAAAAATTTTATTTTATATAGTTTTAATGTGGCAAAAAAAAAATTTTTTAATAGTAAATTGTATTTTATTTGTTTTAATTGTAAAATTTGTTCAATAGTAAATTGCGATATGTATATTTTCAATTTGAATTTCGCAATCAATTTCAAAAGTTTAAAAAAAAAATTAATGTGTAAGTTTTCTGACCTTAAAATTTAATTAAATTAAATTAATTCTTGAGGAAGTTGCTGAAATTGTAGAGTTTGTTGTTTTAAATTTTTTGTTTGAAATTTGTATTGATGGGGTCCCCTTGATGGCCCTGATGACGTTGATAATGATGAGGTTATTGCAGTGTAACCAATGTAGGACACTCCTAGATGTGTCTGATGTATGATGATCGATAAATTCAATGTAAATTGTTAAATTCCGCTTTTATTTTAGCTGTATAATTTTATGGTTGATGGGGTCCCTTGATGACCTGTAGCCGTTGAAAATGATGGGTTATTGAAGTCTAACCAACGTAGGACACTCCTAGATGTGTCTGGTGATTTGAATAAATTTGACGAAATTCGTCAAATAATTGAAATTTTGATTTTTGAAAAAAAATTTTTTTTGAAGTTTCAGGATGTAGGTTCCTCCTATGAGTCTCCTGACTCAAAATTCGGCTGCGCCAATTGTAATGATGTAGAGGTACCTCTGATGACGAGAGATACCGGCTGCACCAATTGTAATGATGCAGAGGTACCTCTGATGACGAGAGATACCGGCTGCACCAATTGTAATGGTTTAGCGGCACCTCTTATTGATAGAGCTACCGGCTACGCCAATTGTAATGGGTCAAATGGGTGGTGGAGTGTGGTGCCCTTTAACCCTTACTATATTTGTTTGGTTTCCTTATTGTCTAAAAAGACTTACCTGGTGTTAATTCTTGTAGCTTTCGTCTCGAGTTGTTATTTTGTAAAAGGTAAACTCAGGTTTGTTATTTTTTCATTGAATTTTTCAGATTTTTATTTAACTTGGAACTAAATTTGTTTCAAGTTCACTATTTTTTCTTTATAGAATAGACTTTTCACTGATTTTTCAGAATAGACTCTTACGAATTTAAGAAAATATTAATTTGAATAAATTTTTCTTTGTAAAATAGATTTTTTCTTAGATTATTAATTTTTTGATTTTTCTATATAGAATAGACTTTTCACTGATTTTTCAGAATAGACTTTTACGAATTTAAGAAAATATTAATTTGAATGAATTCTTATTTGTAAAATAGATTTTTTCTTAGATTATTAATTTTTCTTTATATCACTGAATAAACTTTTCTATAAAACACGAATTTAAGAAAATATTAATTTGGATGAATTCTTATTTGTAAAATAGATTTTTTCTTAGATTATTAATTTTTCTTTATATCACTGAATAAACTTTTCTGTAAAACACAAGTTCAACACATCACTTTACACTAGTTTGGCAAATTACGGTTTTGACCAAATGAACCTTTTCGCGGCGACCGGGTTTTGTTAGAAAATAATACTGACTGACTTTCCGATTTCGGGGTCTAAGAGGTTAGACCCCCGAAGGGAGAGATCCTCGTGATCTCTTTCGCGATTTTAAAATTGTACTGACTTTTTTCGTTAGATTTTCCATTGGTTTTATAATAAAAGCTAAGTTTTATTAGCCAATCAAAACTTAGAATTTAATTAATAACTTTTTTATAGAAAAAATGTAGTATTTGCTATTTTTTCCTAAGTAAATATAATTTCATAGTTTTATTTGATTTGGTTTGAATTTCAACTTCCGTTTCGAATATTATTGAATATGAATTTTTGTATGAAAATAATTAAAATAATGTCGTTTAATAAGTTTATTTCATTGGAATTTGCTTATCGATGAAATTCGTTTGGTAAAATATTTTTGTTGTAATGTGGAAATATTTATGGGTTTAACTTTGTTGCTAGCAATGTTCGAATATTTGAACGAACTGTGGGAACTGCCTAATTTGCAGTTTTGAATGGAAATTCTTTTGTATCCAAACTTTGTTGCTAAGTTAATTTGTTGAAGTTATGGATTTTGCTTAAGTTAGGCTTTTTGTATATTGAGTAATATTGTGAAATTGTTTGTATGGTTTCTTGGTATTATGAAATAGTTAGTTTTGTGGTGAAATTAAGTTTTGAATAGAATTTGTTGATATTCATGATATCGATAATTTAATACAATGTTTGGATGAGAATAGGGTTTTGGGTGTTATATGGGATTGGATGTTGTATCTTTTAGATGAAATAGGGGTTTTGGGTGTTATATGGGATTGGATGTTGTATCTTTTAGATGAAATAGGGGTTTTGGGTGTTGTATGAGATTATATGTGGTTTCGACATGAACTTTATTGAGTGGGTTTGGAGATCTATGGCTTCATATGTATATTCCTAGTTTAGGAATACTACAGGTCTGTATTGATTTATTATGTTAATATGATGAGTTCCCATTTCTATTAGTTTTCAATTTTTTATTTCACTTTTCTTTTTTATCGTGCTTTCCATATCATTTTTTGCTGATTCCATTTATTATTTCATCCGAAACCAACCCAAACGGATCAAACAATAAATATTAAATCACATCATCCATACCAACATAAACCAGCTGCATACAACCACATGATCAATAGATTGAACAATATACCAATGAATGCAGAAAATTATCTAGACGAATTAAATAATATAAAATACATAGCCAGTAAAAACGGATATAAAAACGAAATAATTGACACATTAAATAGAAAACATAAAAACAAGAAAAATTTGCAAACCCTAACAACACTGAGATATAAAGAAAACTTAGCAAGCAAAAAATACATAGGCGTAACATATAATAAAACAACCTTAAAAAGAAGCTTCCAAAAAACAAAAATAAAATAGAAGATTACCTATAAACTAAAAAACCCAAATCTTACACACAGGTGTTTATAAAATTACCTGTGATGACTGCAGTAAATTTTATATAGGTCAAACGGGGCGGTCTTTCACAAAAAGATTTATTGAACACACCAGTGAAATTAATAAAAGTGATCCAAAATCCATATATGCCCAGCATTTAAAAATAGAAAAACACAAATATACCAATATCAACACAAATTTAACAATATTACATAAAAAAAGAAAAGTACAACATCTAGATAGATAGAGGAAATAGAAATATATAAACATAAAAACAATAACAACATTTTAAATGATGAAAGCAACCTTAAAACTTATAAAATATATGATATAATAATAAAAAATAGCTGTTGAAATAGTATATATATAAGACATTAGTTTAAGCAAAGATTGTAATAATAATTTAAGAACTGAGGATGACGTAAGTCAAAATCGGTATTCATTAAAATAAAAAATCAAATTCAAATTGTTACTATAAGGAAGTTTATAAAATTATTAATAAAATTTAAAATTAAAAATAAATATATTAAAAAAGCATATTTTTAAATATTGCATTTTAATTCAAAAGTGACAAAAGCACAAAAACAGTGAATAATATGGAAAACCATAACAACACATATAATGAATTATACATTGCAAAAAAAATTAAAAAGCTATGAATTCGATTTATTTGTTTTAGAATTGGTCCAGCATTGTATTTAATTATTGATCCAATGTGTACAAATAATAATGGTACGTGGTTATCATTTAAGGTTAAAACAACATTCAACCAATTTTATTTTAAAGCTTGTCTCAACGTTGTTCAACCTTAAAACAAGCTTGGCTCAATGTAAAAACAATCCTTTGTCCTTACCTGGGTAGTATTGGGCCAGCATTGTATTTAAATATTGTTCCAATGTCTAAAAATAATAATGGTACGTGGTTATCATTTAAGGTTAAAACAACATTCAACCAAGTTTATTTTAAAGCTTGTCCCAACATTGTTTGACCTTAAAACAAGCTTGGCTCAATGTCAAAACAATCCTCTCTGCTTACCTGGGTAGTAAAGTAAAGTTTCGAATACTTTTTATGCATACGAAAACTAGTAAACACTTAAAAAACCTAGTTACTAGGTTTTATGCATATGGCCCATTGAGTGCACACAGAATATCGTTTTGGTTGTTTGTTAAGACCATTTCTGTATTTTTTTGCTATTAATTCGAAACATTTGCCGATCAGACAATTGTATTAAATGCAACTGCAATTGGAATTGTCATCATTTTGTTTGATTCAGTTCTTATTACCACCATGAAGGTAATTTTTTGCTGGAGTGGCAATATATCACAACCAATTGTTTGAAATGATGACAATTGCATTGTAGATAAAGTGTTACTGTAGACTTGAATAGTGATTAACTTGAGCTGGAAGGATCGTTAGTTAGCCAACATGGTTGATAAATTGGAAAACCAATCTATAGCCTGATCACCCATATACAAATTATTTGATTGAATTACGTCTTCGAGTGAAACTCATCAAGCACATTCATTGAATTTTTTTTTACAACACTAATTCTTTTTAATTGTTACTCTTATTGCTATTTTCCATAGTTTCACTGATGTGGGGGTCATAACAACCCCGAAATATCAGAAATAAAAAACTAAAAAAAGAAATTTATGGTCTATTACTTGGTAATAGTTTTTGAATAAAAACTATTGCATAATTGTATTATTCATTGAACTGTTAAATTAATATAGATGAGAGACACTTGTGGTCTGTATGCGCTAGAGGCATAAAAATGTAACATTGTATAGGAGTTTTTTTAGTGGTTTTGATTTATGGGAAAAAACTAATAAATTTCTACGAGCCGATTCACAGTCTGGAATGATTAGAAAAATGTACGTTAGTACCGAGTGGTAGACCGCGAGGAAGACCACGATTACAATGGGAGACTGACGTAATAAACGACCTTAAAAAAATCGGCTGCCATGGTAATTATGTCGCTGTTGCGAATGACCGTGGTGAATATTCAAAGCTGATTAGCCTGGCAACGCTCCTACATGGAGCATGAACGCCTTAAAAAAAAAAAAAAAAATGACAACAAAAAATAACAAATATTTTGATGGGATTATGAACTTTTGAATTTAAAGGTTGCTTTGATAAAAAAATTTATTTTTAAATAATTTATTCAAATATAAATGTTTTTTATTTTTTGGACGTAATTATGACGAAAATAAATCATGTTTATAAAACTTTTGATGCATTAATTTCATACTTAGAAAAAATTTAAACCTTTGTCGTAAAAATAGTGTATTTAATTCGAACTTTTTGTGTTTCCTCTATAATTGTTTCCTCAGGAACTACCCCAAACTATACACTCAACACAAAAGGTTCAACACTTTTGCTCCTAATTAAATAATATACTATTATTAATATTTACAATTCCCTCTTTTCTGATACCATTTTTAAAAAACCAAATTATTAGTTTTTCTTCATTACCAAGTTATTCGTGACAAAGTATTTAATTGAAAAATAAGCATAATTTTCAAAAGTCTTCATACACAATTTTCGTAATTAATTTTTTTTTCTAAATATTTTTATAATTATTATTTATCAATAACCGTTATCAATAATTTTAATGATCAATTTCGTCGGTTTAATAATGAAATAACGTATGCCATTTATACGTTGTTATTTTATAATGGGTATGCTGCATTCCCTAAAAGGATTTCTATAGAGTGGCGTTTTAACATTTTCCAATTATTTTATAACTGGGGGTGAAAATTATTATATTGTTAATTAAAGTACATTCAAATTTGAATTTGGTTAAATATTGAAACAGCGTAAATGCACGTACGATATTCCAATTCCTACAGAATAATAACTTGGGTAAAATAAATGTAGTATATTTTACATACATTACGATCGCCACACGAAATGGTTTTATATAAAATATTGTATAAGCATCATTCATTACTACTTGATATGCCGGTTCATATTGTTACGATTACAGAAAAATCTAGACGATTACAGAAAAATCTAGACGATTACAGAAAAATCTAGACGATTACAGAAAAATCTAGACGATTGCGGTCACTTCCAGGAAAATGAAATCAACAAAATACTACAACAAATTAATGAAATGAATAGTGTTGTTGTTGTACTTCTTAGAACTTGGGTCGACAATGAATAAAATTGAATGATTTTATGAATCAAATCAACATAACGTAAATTAATCGAATATTCCACTATTTTCTCAAGGTTTCTAGAAAGTGACCTTGAATGACCTTGAATGACCTTGAAAGTGACCTTGACTATAAACTACTATACTCTAGAATTAAGTGGAGTAGTATATAAGCACTTGCCTGTTGTAAATTAGAGTTAGTTTTATTTTAAGCGTGTGATAGTGAAGTTATAATTATAAAAGTGATTTTTAAATTAGTTTTGTGAATAAAGTTTAAAGTGTTATTAAGTAGAAATAATTTGTGTATTATTTTAAACGTTGTATTACTGGAAATTTCTACAATCAACCGTTGGATTTTCTGAAGCTGTTGAAAGAATATTCTAGTTAGGAATATTGTTTGCTGTATTGTTTTCCTATAGTTGTGGAACAAATAAGTTGTTGAATACTTAATAAAACCTGGTGTTTGTGCTTACTAATCAGTGATCGAACTCAGAAAGAGATTGGGAATTACGTTTATCGAATTGAGAGTGAGGCCAATTCGAAGGAAGTTTAGGTAAACGTAACAATATAGAAAAAAATTGTAAGAATATCATGCGTTATTTCAATAATAATTAGTTTTAGGCTTAATCGTACTTCCATGCAGAATGAAATATCGTATATGAAATATGAAATAACGTATGAGGTACCTGATTGACTTTTCACCTCTTTTTAGGTAGAAAAGACAGCAGGTACCAATGTGAAATTTTAATATGCTGTGGGGAAATCAGTCAAGAGTAATTGGTAGAAATTTTTTTCCAATATCTTTATTCATTCTATAGTGCTGCCGAGTTTACGAAATTCAGAAAATCGAAAAATTGCTAAACCCAATTATCTCGAAACCTCACTTTTGCGAAAACGTTGTTTCTTTATTAACGCGACGATTTGTAATTATAAAAACAAATTAAACAAAACTAATCAACCAGCCAATTAAAACAGATTTCTAAACTTGAATTGAAACGCGAGCATACGAGAATAACAAAGACAAATATATTTGGAAACTACAAACAACATATATGATTGTATAGTACATTTTTACGTAGATTTCATATAAAAATCTACCTATTGCAATGTGCCTGATCTCGGAATTTCGGAAAATGTTTGGTGCCAAACGACTATATATGATAAGCGGAGACGGAAAAACGAAAGACAAAAAAAATTATATGTATAACGATATGAAATATAACGGAATTTAGTGACACTCTCACGGTCGCAATTTTTTACCTACACCAAAAAGCTTTCTGTGTATATTGCGGCAAATAATTTAGTAGACCAGTTCGCGAACTGGCCATATCCGGGTACAGGCTAAGCGGCTAGAGCGTAAAAAGTCGAAAAATCTAGGGCGCTATAGCTTCCGTTGGTATCATAATATTGAATATTTAAACATATTTCTATCATTTTTTTCCAAACAACCTTGGCGTTCCAGGTTCTTGAAAAATCAGCTGTTTCAAATGTGTTCTAAACTTTGTTGTCCTAAATTTAGATGCAAATGACCAACCTCAGAAATGAAAACTTTTGCACAAGTAGCTACCAACATCAATATATCCAAAACTTAAAAAACAAATTGTTTAAGTTCAGAGGTTAAGGTTGAGGTTTGTTTGAAATGAAAACAAACGCAAAAGGCAATGCTTTAATTATTTTTGAGTTCATGTTGTTTTAATTTATCTTAACTTTTAAGCAAACTTTTAAACTATAGCCTCAACAAATTTCAGCTTCCTAACACAAGAAGTTCCAGTTTTATAAGCAGTATAATGCACCTATTGCAAGACAAAACTCAAGCCATTTAATACCATAGGAAAATTATAAAATTATCTTTTGTTTGTATTTTGTCACTAAGTAAACCGTTTGAAAAAAGTTTAAATAGAACAAAAAATACAACAAAAAAGATGATTTTGAATTAAAATTGTTTGATAATGGTTGATATGCATAAAAACTAGTAAACGCTAGTTAAACTTTACTACCTAGTTTTATACAAAATTGATAGTATAGTAAAAAATTGGTTTGAGTATGAACTAAACTAGGAGGATAGTATTAAAAAACATCGCACTAGGTTGTTGCTATGGCGTTTACTAGGAATTTAAAGGAGTGGTCAAATAAATAACTTATTTGTTATATATCTTCGTATTATATTTCCTTATAGCTTATCTATTTATTTAGTAAATTTGTAGGATTTTATGTTAATAATTAATTATAAGAAGAAGCTCAATATTAAAATATTCATTTTATTTTATATTTTTGTGTTTGTAAACTTACATGGAAGTGAAATAAATTGTGTTGTGTTTTATTGAAGGAAAACAATCTATATTCAGATCCCGTATTTAAGTAATAATTTTTTCTAAAACCGTTTATGTTTAATCTTTCATTAGTCAGACATGTAAGATATTAAATGAAGATGCAGCCCAATTTCTTTTCAGAATAATTGGCGATAAACTATTTGATAAACTAATTTAGACTCTGAAGAACAGCCCATATACAAGGTTGTACAGCTGGCTCAGTAATGGACCAGTAATGACGACCAGTATTACAGTAACGGTCAAGTGAAATGAACTGGTTAAATCATTGGCCTCTCCATACTTGCCAGATAGAATGAACAGAGATTTCCTTTTTTTTTTTTTCAATAAAACACTTTAATTAACCTCAAAATTATAACCACGTTTATTATTTTTAACAATTATTTTTATATTTATTACAACACATGATAACTCTTCGACAGCTCTAGTAGAAAGAAGAGAGAATTTTAATTTAGTTTAGTTTAAATAATTTTTCTTTTATACCTATACATACGCATTTTATTTAATAACATTTATTGTTCTAATATTTCAATACAATACAGTAGGTATGGGGGGCAATAAAATTGTAAGTACTGATGTTTCATAACACGAGTACTGGCAACCACGACTGGGCCATTACAAAAATTATAAAATATTAGCATACGTATATTTAAATAAATTAAATTCAAAATAATTAAAATAAAATAGAAATGTTTAATGAAAAAAAATTTAGAACATATACCAACCTTATCAATAATATCATAGTCTTTCAGTTGAGAAACGATAACTAAACTAAATGTGAAATTTTTTAAACTATATATTTCTAAAATGGATATTACTCTAGTAAATTTTAACTCAATGACATGGACCGGGGAATCATAGTTGCAGTACTGACCCAATAACAATAACCAATTACTGTTAACCATTAGCGGCCATGGTTGTGGATTGGCCATTTAAAGTAAAATGTATTGGCTATTTTCTAACCGTATATCGGTCGATTCATAATTGCAGTAATGGCCCAATAACAATAGCTAAGTATTGTTTTTTTTTATTGGAAGTTAGGCATGTTTAATATTAATAATAACGAGTTTTAAATTAACGTCTCTGAATTGCCAGTCATGGGCTAATGCTTGGCCATTCAAAGGTATCTATTATCTATAAACTAACTCTTATTTTTAAATCATAGATCGGTTGATGAATGAATTTCCAGCACTGGCCCAACAACAATAGCCAAATACTGTTAACCATTAATAGACAAATGCTTGTTCGTATTTCAAAGCTCGACAAACCCTGCTTGGGAAGGAACAACTTCTATCTTCTTAATTCTGTTTTAAAAATTTCCAAATATTTTAATTTTTAAAAATAAAATTTTTTTTCAACTTCCATTATTTTTTAAACGAGCAAATTTTGATGATCTATAAGTCATTTATTCACCCATGTACGGAATATAGTTTTCATACTTGGGGAGGAAATTGTATTCAATAATAAAATGTCTATCTCCTGTACAAAGAAAAGCAGTACTGATGATTAATATATAGTGAGTAAATTGCTAAGATTGACTCACTTCAGGCGAGCAACGAAATATGACTGAAATGACAATCTATTTTAAATACAACTTTAATGGTTCGTCTTTTAGAGAAATTCAAATTAGAACTACTGTTTTAATAGAGTGGCGAAATTGTAGAATTCTTTGTCCTTCTCCGTTTATTCCCGACCAATTCACCCCTCAGGCATTTAAAAAAAATTTTCATTGCCATTTATAAATTAGCCTTGCTATTTCGATATCCTTATTCCCTCCAATTGCCCAAATCCCTTTTTTCTAATTGACATAGTATTTTAGGATATTCAAAAAGCCTAAAGTAATGAACATTTCGATATTAATCTAAGATCAGTTATAGAAAATTTGAATCCCGCGTACGCGCAAACATTAAAAAATATAGGAAAACAAGCAAAAAACAAATAAGTACATACGAACCAACTCAACTTGGTAGATATTATTAGGTCACAGATCAATATCGTCATTTACATAAAATCATATATAAAGGTTTTTTTTTATCATATATAATAAATTAAACTTATTTGGGAGGAGAAAGTGATTTCATCGTGAATAGACGTGTAAATTTTTTGCTCTTAATATAATTAATATAAAACAAAATAAATATTTAAATTTTCTCTTGTTCATTTATTAATAATTTATTGGTTATTTTATTTATTGAATAATATCATATTATTATCTTAATAATTTGAGGAAAAATGTGATTTATGTAATTCAAACAGTTTTAATGATGATATTGTTGTAATAAAAAAATGATACAGAAAATCATGATGGAATTATAATGAGAAAATATCAAAGTGGATTACCAACAACTACAGAAAAATCAACATTTTTATACTATAAAGTTTTATCAGGTATATGTTTTAATACAATGTAGTTTGTTATATATAAACTAATCAATTAATTCAGTAAATTATTTGTGATGTAACATCACCCCGATGGAAAATCTCCCATCAAGAATAATATAAGAACTGAATCTAAAAAATTATGGTGCAAATTATGAAACTTTTTGCAATCCATACAATTTTAGAGCGATCTAGTTTCGAACCAATGAGAAAATTTTTAAACTTTAAAAAAGTTTATCATTCTCATCAGGGCTAGCCGACTAGATAAACTCTACCAAAAAATGTTAACGCTAATGATTATAAACCAAAAATTAGGTTACAACTCTAGCGAAGTGTAAAAACAAAAAATTTACATAAACATACATTTAATAAATTCAGGTTTAGTCAATTAATTTCTCTGGTGATCACTGTTTTGTTATACTCTAGATTTTCTAGTATTGAATAACAAAATTGTATCTGTGAGAAGAAGATGACTAGTCTTCACTTGTGTCTATTGACACATGATCAACAATTAATTCAGTAAATTATTTGTGATGTAACATCACCCCGATGGAAAATCTCCCATCAAGAATAATATAAGAACTGAATCTAAAAAATTATGGTGCAAATTATGAAACTTTTTGCAATCCATACAATTTTAGAGCGATCTAGTTTGGATCGATTGTATGGATTGCAAATTGTATGGATTGCAAAAAATTTCATAATTTGCACCATAATTTTTTAGATTCAGTTCTTATATAAATTAATCATTCAATTGTTTGTTTTGTTTTCAATAAGTTATTTTTGTGATTATACATGTTTATAAAGACTGTCAAATTGCTTTAGTGTGTTCAAAAAAAAAAAAAAATGTATATAAAATTTGTTTGAATTGTGAAGCTGACACTGAAATTGAGTGTTGAATTTTGTTAATTTCAATTCAATTCAATTCCTTTATTGAGACATTTTAGAAACATTCATTTTACAAGTATATTTTACAGCGGTTACTAAAAAAAAACTAAACATAGTTTGTTTTTATATGTTGGATACACTGACAAGAACTGTCAAGTGCTACCGTTTTTCAAAAATTGATTTTTTGATATATGAAAATTGTTTTAATTCAATTTACAGTATTTTCTCTAATTCAACTTATTATGAACTGTATCTTATTTACTAGAAAAATTTATGCTTGCTCAGGGCATTATATGAAACGTTTTTTTCAGCATTTGAGCGCTGTTTATGAACTACCTAAAACTAAAACTAATTTATTTACATATTTACAGGGAACAATAAAGTATTGTACTAATTTAGATTAGTTGGTGCACGCCTATTCAGATCACGGAGCACGAAGCCAGGGTGTGTACTTTAACCTCTCAAGTGACTGGTATTTTTCGATTCGTAGAATTTATTAAGATTTAGGCAGTTATTAGCTTGCAAAGACACGAGAGATTCTGTGTTTATTAAACTGATCGGTGATACGTAGTAGGTACCGTTTTCCAGTGGAGTTGTGACATTGTCGTGGTAAATGCTCCTCATAAGAGGGTTGGGGTGATGTTGTAGTCTTTTTAGTCTAGTGACGGCTAGATTGTAAGAGTATTGAAGAATAGGGGTTATTCCCGAATCTTTATAAATAAGCTTGTTGTGTATATATTTTTTATTTTTCCTTCTAAATTTGGAGAGACAATGTCTGATGATTTTTCTTTCGAAGACAAGGAGTACCTTAGCTACTGTGGGACTAATTGTGAACCAGATAGGGCAAGCGTAAGTTAAAATAGGTCTTATTAATGTTTTATATACAAGAAGCTTAGTTTTGCTTCCAACATTGTTAGATGACAGAATTGGTTTTAGCAGCGCGGCTGCACCTTTAGCTTTGTTTATAGTGGCTCTCATATGTTGATTGAAACAGTTTTGTTTTGGATATTAACACCTAGATATATGATCTTATCGACGGTTTTGATTTCGCTATTATTGATTTGGAGAGTTAATTGTTTACTTTCTCGTACAGCTAGATGGTGTCCTCTTCCACTTGAGTTTCTAAAGCAAATTAATTGGCATTTTTCGACATTAATATTTATTCTCCATTTTGTAGAATTTTTGTATGAATGTAATGTGTTTTAAGATCTTATCTAATGCAAGATGTGGTCTTTCGTCTTGTGCGAAAACTATAGTGTCATCAGCATAAAGAACTGTTTTGGAGTTATTGGACAATCTAGTTGGAATGTCATGAATATAAGTGTTAAATAACGAGGGTCCAAGTATGGATCCCTGCGGAACTCCTGAATTCACTGGTATTGTGTTAGATTTCTGATTATCAATTTCAATAAAAAGTTTTCTATTTGTGAGGAAACTTTTATAATGCGGACTAAGTAAGGCGGGGTGCTGGCCCTGTGCAGTTTGTATATGTGGCCATGTGAGGTCAAAAGCTTTTTCGAGGTCTAAAGTGCAAGAGACTGTGCATTTTCTGTTGTTTAGTCCTTTGACGATATTGTCATGGAGATATAAGAGCGCATGCTCTGTAGAGTGTTCTTTCCTGAATCCGAACTGTTCATCAGGGATGATATCAAAATTATCAAAGCAATTTAAACATTATTATTTTTTCCAGAATTTTTCCCATATTTGAGAGCATCGAAATTGGCCTGAAGTCTCTGATGTCGTGTGACGCGTTAGTTTTAGGGATAGGTATAAGTTTCGCTATCTTCCATGCATTTGGAAAGAAACCGTTATCCAAACAGCTGTTTATAATGATCGTTAGGGGCTCTGCCAGTTGTTTAACACCTTTCCTGATGAAGTAGTTTGAAATATTGTCCGGTCCCATCGATTTTTTTAATTGTTTAGGGCTTTTATTGTGTCCGACGTAATCTTTGTATTACAGAAGAGTTCTAGATTACCCGGATTCAGCGCAGAGTTTTGCTGAGAGAATTCCGTCAATTCTTTTTCGTTGTCTCTTGAGATGTTATTCCATAAATTTATGACCTCATTTGTTGTGTTTAGATTATAAGTTGGGATTTTTTCCTTATATATTTCCTTGTAGAATTCGGCAAACGCGTTTAGTTTTTCGTTTAGGTCGATATAGATGTTATCACCTCTTTTGATTGGGTCTCTTGATACATTTATTTTGTCGCATTTCCCTACGGTAATCTTATTAATTTCCTTAAAAACTCGAGGCGAAGGTTTGATGGCCTCGAGTCTTCGTCTGAAGTTAGTATTTAGTTCACTCGAAATTTTGTCTTTTAGGCAGGTATTGAGACAATCGATTCTCGCTTTGAGTTCTTTGTATTCGGCATTGATTTTGTTTTTGTGTTTGCTAAATATCCTCTTTAGCTTGGTGGACCAGATTTGTTTTAATTTGAGCATCTTCTGTGCAACTTCAGATAGATTGGCGTACTTTAAATCCTTAGGTCTCATTTGTTTGGCATGTTTAAGATTTGTGTTAATAATTGCTACGTTGATCTCATTAATAGTTTTTTCAATTTCGTCGTTAGATAAACTCCTCGAGTGAGATATATTTAAGTTCGTGAGGGCAAAGCTTAGGTCAGATTTGCATGTATCCCAGTTTGTTTGTTTGAAAGATAAAATGTGGTTCTTAGTGTTTGTTAACGGGTTAAAATTTTTAATTGTGATGTTTAGTTGTATTGCAAAATGGTCAGATATTCCTGGTAAAGTAGAGCACTTATAGTTTAATTGATTGTCCGTTTTATGAAGACAATTGGACGATATTAAGAACATATCAATGAAGGAACCCGATCTCGGGAACGTTGGGTCCGGTGGGTTTACAATTTCAAAGTTCCAGTCTGGTTCCTCAAGTATATTTGATAATTGATTGCCATTCACGTTATTTACGCTATCTCCCCATCTTTTGTTTCTGGCATTGAAGTCCCCTCCAATGATTACCTCGTCTTTATTCTGACATAAATTCAAAATGTTATCTAGGTCCTGTTTCATACCTTGACCCAGGTTACTGGGGATATAGATGGCCTCTATTATCAGAGAGCGATTTCTCTTTTGAGCATCTATGTAATTTATGTCTATAAAGGTTGCCGATATTGACAGGCTCTCGAATGGAATAATTTTGAACTTTATGTTCTTTTTTATAAATATTGCTGTGCCTACATTTTTATCTTGTCTGATGATGTTGAAATTTTCGAGGTGTAGCTTGTGTCTGCCATTAAGGTGGGTTTCTGAGATTAGAGCTGCAGTCGGGTTGATGTGTTTAATTGTTCCAAAAAAGTTGAAGGCGTTTGTGGTTGGATATTATTGAGTTGGCGTTCAAAGCTAAAATTGAAATATTGTTACAGCTCATATTTATTTTTGGGGTAAGAGAAATGATGAATTTTAGGTATTCAGCTGTTTTTGACCTTTGTTTTCGATTCTCATGTAATTCGGCCAGAATTGGTTGATTTTATCTAACAAAGTACCAAGAGGCATGTAGAATAATTTGTTGGACTCATTAAAGAAGTCTGAAATGTAGTTTTCGCTGTTGTCAGGGTTTTTATCTCTATTTGGGTTGATAACATTTGCGAATGATCTGTTTGGCGTTGTGAAGTTGTTTATGGTCCTAAGGACGCTTTCCTTTCAAGCGTTTAGGAGGTCTCTTACCTTTCCTTTGTTTATATCCCGGTTGTTCTTGAATTTAATAAATGCTTCACATCCTCGGTAGTTTGCCGGGTGACCTTCCTTGCCGCAGTTTATGCAGGCAGCCGGTTTATTTTCTTGGTTTCCCTTTTCTCTTGCACATTGGCCTGCTTCATGGTTATCTCCACATTTCACACATCTCTTGTTAAATGCACAGTTTTGGCTTATATGTCCAAATCGTAAATTGTTGAATTTTAGAGAACTTTATATTCGGACATTCCGCCAACATTTCATTTTTTATCTCCTCCTCCGTATATCCGCCACTTATTCCTTTAAGTAGTAGTATCTCCTTTCTCAGTTCTTTAGGCGTGAACGTAAAAGCGTCCGCTTTTCGGTCTTTAAAAAAAAAAATTAATTGTCTTTGCGTGGATATCTACTGAATCTAGAAATACTTTTAATTTACCATAACCCGTGTTATGGATTTTTATATTAACTTCGTTCGAGAAATTTTTTTATTAAACCCAAAATAGATTTGGCGCTTGCTCCGTTGATATAAATAGGTGGACACCAATTAATTTTTTTGCTTTAATTGATTTTAATAACATGAATTCAGATTGGAGAGTGCAGAGGACTACAATTTAGTCATCATCCTATTATACTAATAAATTACATGAATAACAGGTTTCCGACTGGAGATTGCAGGCGAGAAATTTTAGATACGGGATTGCTGATTGGCGATTGCAGATTATATGTATAGGTGATTGTCCTTGTGATTGTCTCGTAACAGTAGTAGCTAGATACGATTTGCCAGGTGTCTGTAACCGGGTCGTTCACTCCTAACTAACAATTACCTACCTATCCTTACCTATTGTTATATGTAAAACGACTGTAGGAAGTGGCCCGGCCGTAATCCGGGAGTCTCGCCTAGTGCTTGGTCCTACAGTCCAATCAATCAATCAATCAATCAATATAATAAATTAAACTTATTTACCTTTTCCATCAGAAATATTTGTAATTCAGATTTTTTTAGTATATAGGCAAATTTTATTATTATATTGCTTTATTGTTTGTAAAAAGTATAAATAATTTGTTTTTGAAAGATATAAAATTAGTATTAGGCTCAGAATATCGTTCGTAATAAGTTTTAATATAAACTGTAAGTATCTTATTAAGTAATTATTTTGTTAGAATCAAAAACATTTTTTTGTTGTGATATTAGATTAAGATTTTCAATTTTAAACCATTTATCATTTTAGTTACTGAAGAGGGTTCCAAAAAGGACCGAAATATTTAAATAAAATAAATTTTGATCTAAAACTTGGCATTTTATTTGTGGTTAGACACCACCAATATTAAGCGCAGACGGTGAAACAATTTTATCGAATAGATCTGCAGCTTCAATTTACATACGGAACGTAGTAAATACATTGAACAGAAAAATTTTAATATACTACATATTAATTTATTTGAATGATTTGTTTGAAAAAATGTGCTACATCTATACGTGGTTTTTAGTTTCCAAAAATATATTTCGGGTTCTATGTTCTAACAGCTAATATAAACCATAAAAATCAGCCATACAATACAACTGTCAGTTGATTTATATTTTATTTGTATCGTATAGCAATGATTGCATATAATGAAGTTAGTTTTCATCTGTTCCCTGTAAAATTTACCTATTTACTTCAATCAAAGTAGACATAACATCAGAAGATCAAATTAAGAACCGTAAAAAAGAAGAAAATAACGTCAAATTTAATTAATATTGAATTTTGTTTTATTTAAATTGTTTAATAAATTTTTCGTTTATGACATGTTTTTCGGTTGTTACAAAGTTAATTGTTTTTTTTGCCGTTGTTAATTAAAATTTATGTTTTAGTTTTAAAATAAGTAATAAAAATAACAATAAAATATGTACGTTTAAGTGTGTGTAATAAAAACTATCAACCGCAATTTTGTTTGGACTGAGACAATACAATAAAAATTCGAATTAAACTACAACGAAATACAAATTTAAAACTAATGGTTAGAAAATTTTATTGTTTAAGCAATTTTTGCAAAAGACGTGTTGTTTATTATTACATAGCTATTTCATCTTACCAAATGTTATGCGAGCCAATAATAGTACATTATGATGCTAGGACGTAAAACTAAAGATTTTGGACGTATGTGGAGTTTGCAAATCCAGGCGCTAGCCGAGATTTACACCCACATTAAGTCCAAAATAGCTTACGTCCGTGCGTCATATATTATTTTGTATTCGCCGCTAGCAAAGTATTTAAAAAAAAATTAATATTCTAAATCAAAATTATAAATTTGCATAAATTTTGAAATAACAACATGTTAAACAAGTAACCTTCGACAAAATATTTGTTATTTTTTTCAAAATAATTGTATTACTATGACAACAAAGAATAACAAATATTTTAATTGGATAAGGAAATATGGAATCGAAAGGTTGCTTTGATAAACATTTCTATATTTTATAGAATTTAAACAAATACAAATGTTTTTTACTTTTTTGGACGTAACTATGACAACAAAATATATGGTTAAAAAGTGACACTTTACGGCCGCAAATCACAGTAATAAACTAACACTTTAATACGCAGGCGAATAAAAAAGATTTTTAGCAAATTATTTATGCCCATATTTTCTGACGGAGCGTCTAAAATGTTTTACAAAGTATATTTTACAGCTGTCAATTATTACTACACTATGCACTATAACTGCAAGCTAACATGTCTATCTTAGAACCCCTTTTGTACAAAAATCGGTCACAAAAATAAATAATATGTAAAGTTTCCCTAGGTAGGCTTTACTCCAAGGGCGATGCGGTTTTGACGCTAGGGAAGGACTGCTTCCTAATAATATTAGATTAACAAACCCCTTCAAATTAGATATTGTTACAAAATAAATATGTCCTATCTTTTTTGAAAAAACTAACGTTTAATCCTATAGTATAACTTCCTAGCCTATACAATAATTTAACCTAACCTAATAATAATAATAAATTATAATAAATCTACCAAAAACGGTTATATAATAATTATATGCCCTCATATTTTTTATTGTCAAAAAACTCTTCTTAAGAACCAACATATACTAAAATTCTACTAAAAATTGCATTCTTTTGACATAATTCAAAAACTGTATCCTAAAACTTGTACAAAAACTTACACTGGTTCTTAAATTGCCTGCTTTTTTCTGGCCATATAACTAATTTCTTGAGGAGATTCTAGAGCAAACTTGTTAAAAATTATGAGTTCAGCACAAATTGCTAATTTCCTGTTGTAACTGCAATTCTGGAAAATAGCTTGTTAGAAATAATAAAGTAATTAAGTTATAGCCCTGCTGGGAGAACTAATTTTTCTTGAAATTGTATAAATCTCACTTTGGTTTTAAGATACAACTTAATAAATTTTTTGTTAATGAGCAATTCCACGTCATCGCAACAGCATTTGTTCTAGCATGTGACCTGACCCCCTCTGATTTCGATAAAATTTCAAATACAGATAGCCAATGATAAAATAAAAATAACATTTCTTTCAAAAAATTAAATTTCGCTGTAGGGATGACACAGAGATTTCTCATTCTCTCGTGTTTCGGATGAATTCGGAACTTCTTCTTCTGTGTCATGTTCGAATCTGTTGGCAGACATGCTATCAATTACGCCACTGAGGTTAAATACCAAAATATTTAAAGTGAAAACAAAAAAAAGAATAATTAAAAGATTAGAGCAATTCCACATCACCGCAACATCGATGTTCCTGACCCCCTCTGATTTCGATCAAATTTCATATAATGATAGCCAATGACAAAATAAAAATAACATTTCTTTCAAAAAATTAAATTTCGCTCTAGGGATGACACAGGGTGGCGGCAAAGTTTTAGGGGTTTGCAAAACATGAGTATCTTTGAATATCGATTGCTAACGATTGACTAAACCGATT
>CAVNZG010000893.1:0-20000 GCA_963693315.1 Diogma glabrata
TATTCTAACAGAAACCCACCGTCCTGGTTTGTGTTCGTGTTACACCATGTCTCATTGTGAGCTTTTGAATCACACCGATTATAAGAGAACCATTTTTCTAGCTACACTATGCCAACAGTCCCTGCACCTCTGCGGATGTTAACTGTATTCCGTCTCCTGCAAAGTAGACCGATTTCATCACCATCTCGTGACAAATGCCTCTGACGTTAATGGTATAGTTGTTTTGGCCGAGAAATTGTTGCTGAAGAAATCTGAAAGTGAAAAATTTTAATGTTTTTATAATAATTATGCACGATCTAGCTGAGTTTGCATAAGTATCCCATACTTCATTCGCCTCGCTGTTTGCAAAACTTTTCGCACCATGTTTTAGTGAAACTATAATTTTTAAGGTGAGCCTAAGCTGTTTGAATGAGTTGTTGTTTTGATTTTGATGCGTTTTTGAAAAAAACAAAATTGTCACAAAGAAGATCTAACAACTTTTTTACTGGCCGATAATTAAATTTATAGATAAATGAATGATTGTGGTTGAAAATTAAGAAAAAGGATATGACAAGAGATTGTTTAAAAAATCCACCTTTAAAATAATAAATATATAACTTGAAATTAACACTGTGTACTCCTGCAGATAATGTAATCACTATCAGGAACATTTGAGGAATTGCGTGCGTTGAGATTTAAATTTCCGTGTAGCTACAGTCTGTGCATTTCCTCAGCCCAACAGAAATGCGGAATAGAACGCTTAAGTTTAACAAGAAGACGAATTCAAATGAGCAAATAACAAGAAATCTGATGACCTCAAAAGTCGGAGAAACCAGGGTCATCACCACCACACCACATCAAATATAATTATTACATTTAAAAAAAAGTCTCACTTACCCCATCATTTGTTACTGATCCAACCCGCTATGCTTCTTGTTTACTAACCAAGTTAATCGTAGAGAATAAAATATAAATTAATTAAAAAAACAATCAATCGTTGCGCCAATGGTACCGTCGATTGTTGAATAAGAACAATAATTCTATATAATAGAAATCGTTGCGCTAAAGCCACAGGCGATTGTTGGACAAGAACAATATTACAATAGTATACGAATTGTTGCAGTACAGACAATTATTGAATAAAAATATTAATATGATATGATAAGCCTAATTAGAACATAATGCCAGTGTTTTAAGTTATATTTTATTTAGATATTGCATTATAAAAAAATTCACTTACGACTCAAAGTTTAATACTTTATTTCGAATTTTATCTTAACGAATGGATTAAAATCCAAATTTTTTTTACTTTTATAAACGTTTGACCAAAGCAACTTGATAATATGGAATCTTTTTATAAGTTCAATTTTAAATTATTAAAAAAAATTTCACTTTTAAGCAAAACTCGGATACATTATTATTAACAATATTCTTAAAAGAGTTTTATATTAAGTTTTTTTTGTGGCTTTTATGCTCGATGTAGGAGCGTTGCCAAGCTAACCACCTTCGAATATTCCACACTGTCATTCGCAACAGCGACATAATTACCATGTCAACTGATTTTTTTAAGGTCGTGTATTACGTCCGCCTCCAATTGCAGTCGTGGTCTACCTCACGGTCGCCCACTACCTGGGGTACCAACGTACATTTTATCATTCCAAACTGTAATTGGCTTGTAGAAGATGCCCAAACCTAGCAGTCCTGTTGGAACGGATACAACCTATTATATCTGTACCCTCAAGAAGGTCTCTAATCTCAAAGTTATATCGCGTTCTGTACTCTCCATCGTCTGTCTTAAGTGGACCAAACATGTAGCGCAGGATCTTATGCTCAAATACAGACAAAGGTGATTTGTCATTTTGTGTAAAGGTCCACGTTTGTGACCCATACATCACAACCGGTCTAATCAACGTCTTATATAACTTGAGTTTGGTGTTAGTCGATACATACGGTGATCCAAGGAGAGATTTAATTGAGTAGAAAGTTTGATTACCTGCAGCGATTCGAGCTTTTATATCTGTAAGTTTGCTGTCGTTTAAGTCAAGCATGGATCCCAACTATTTAAAAGATTCAAATAGCTTCAGTAGGTGCATGCACGGCAATAAGAGAAATATTGTTGTATGTACCAAGTACCCGTAGGTAGCATATCCTCCCATTGACATGAATTTCATCACGGCTTCTTGTTTGCGTGCACCTAAAAGAAAACCAGTTCCAAATTCTCTACGAGAAGGATGACCACTACAGTATAAAGAGTGACTATCCAAATCTTGTTTTCCGATTATTGACTGTCTAATTTCTTGTAGAGCTATGATATAAATCCTTTACCTCTCAGTCTTTGTTTCTGGACTTATAAGGGCATCAGGAACGCTCAGGCTGCGCACGTTCCACGTTCCGATTCATTAGTTTGGTCCTTTTTCACGTTCAGGTAAAATTCTGTTTTTGTTTTTGTGTCTGTTATTCTGTTTCTGATTAATAAATTTAACAAATTAGTTTTTTCCCGGGGCTAGGGTGTTAAACTTAGGCCCAACCCAAATTGTAGTGAATGGGTCCATTCTGCATCTTAAGGTTACCAGAAACAACCTTTTTACACGTTTATATAGCGAGCCCCTTGATCCAAGACAGACGCCTGCTCCCAGCGGTGGTTAAATCGATAGCCTCTGACCGGTAAAACCAACGCATCCAACGCAGATGTAAGAAATTACTCTGGAGACAACGGCTTCATAACAAACTTTAAAACAGTAAAAAATAATAAGGATGTTTTGATGGAACCAGGTAGCACACAAAGAGTTTCGTCCAGAGTCCACTTTATAAAGAAAATGAAACAACAAACAATGAAGGAGTCTGAAGGAAGATGCATTATTGTTCAGACTGCAGTGTTTGACTGATTTATTTATCTCAAATATAATCATAAAATGTTCAACAATTTTCCCTATCCCAAGAAAGATACAAATTTGCCTTGTTTAATTAATTATCATTGAAATATTTCTGAAATCAATGTCAGGTCAATGTAATAACTATGTAAATAACAATTTTTTTTATTATTAAATATATTCACAGAAATTGTTTATTAAAATTTATAGTTTTTCGTGTGAGATGTACATAAGAAATAAATTTAAAAACTGAAATCATAACATAAAAATTTCTTACGTAGGAGTTTTGAACGTCTTCTAATCATGATCACAATTTTTTTTTATTATTATGATTGAAATAATTTGATTCAAAGTAATTTAGATAATTAGAAAATTATACGAAATATGTTCAACATCGAGTCATTTACAGTGAATCATGATTTAATTAAATGATGATGAAGGCAATATGCTTACAGAATTAGATAGTTATTTTTTGTATTTTGAAATAAACTTTATTTATTATATCCATTTATGGTAATTTTTAACAAAAACACAAGTTTTTCACAAACTTTTCTTTGTAGTCCCTGGGCCGGCACCGATTTCATGTGATGTTTATCAAATATTTTATATCTCGTGAGGCGCCTGTCCTTGACGAGCCCGAAAACATTTGTTCTGCGATTTTTCTCAAATCGGCCGCTTTTGCGTTCGGCAAACTCCGAAAAATGCCGATTGCCCGGGATCTTTTAAATTTTTGTTTTTTTAACAATGACGGTTGGAAATTTGATTTAGAACACGAGGTTAACCTTGTTCGACAAAAATTTGTCTGCTATTGTCTAGTCTGACAACCCAAACATACAAAATGTCAGTTGTCGGACTCGAGAATAGCAGACATATTTTGGTCGGACAAGTTTATCCTCTTGTTCTAAAACAAATTTCCGACCCCTACAGTTAAAAAAAAATGTAGTAGCAAATTTACAAGATCGTGGGCAAGCGGAATTTTTTGGAGGTGGCCGAACGCAAAAACGGCCGATTTGATTAAAATCGCAAAACAAAAATTTTCAGGCTCGTCAAGGACAGGCGCCTCACGTAGTATAAAATATGTGGTAATCATTACATGAAATCCGCGCCAGCCTAGGGACTATTGAGTTTGTGTTGGAATTATCACAAACAATAATTAGAAAAGCTAATCAAAATCAAAAGCTAAATCAACGCTGGCTTCAATTAAAAAAATTTCCCAAAAAACGACAAAACAGACTGGAAATTTTACAGCTTTACTTTGTCTACTGGTATCTTCTTTTGATTCACCATTTTCATTGCTCAAAATGATTGCATATAGATTCTCACAACACAGAAACTGTTATCTAGCAATCAGTGAATCCATTAACAATAAAAATTGTTATATATAAAGTGAGAAAAAATGCTCCAATTAATATACTTACAACTTTTAATAGATTTTAAAAAAATAAACTGTATCTTCTTAGATCATAAGAAAACAATCAATAAAGATACACAAGATGAACATAACACTGTGTTATATAAAGAACAATTTATATATGTATGTACATATAAGAAAAGCAATGAAAATAAAACAATATCTGGAACGTAAATTTATTACGCTAAAAAACGATTCAATCGACGATGATTACATGAGATAATAATAATATTTACACATAAAATATTCATATGTAATAAAGACGATGATAGAAGTACTCGTTTCTAGAGCAGACTCGTAATGAAACACAAAACCAAAAAGATAATTGATTGGCATATTGAAAGAATAAGAATAAGAAAATAAGTGGTGATGAGATGACGTTTTACTGATTTGTGACAAATCGATTAAGATGATTAAGTAAATCACATCACGATAAAAAAAAAGAGATAAGCAAAATATTGACGTCAAAAACGACAAGTAAAATATAACGATGGTATAAGTGTTGAATGTTAAATACTTAAATCATACAGTTAGGTACCATATGTTGAATTGTTTGTAATTTGAGAAAAAACTAAGTAACGCAGCATATCGTCATATTTTTTTCTCTTTCTCTATAATCTGCTATGGCATTTATTGTACTCTCTTTGTTTTTATAAATCTGCTTGGAGTTAAGAACAAGAGAAGAGATATTAAGTTTCCTAATATTTTTTTAAACGTCAGTACTTTGCTTTTGCGAGCTTTGTTCAACTGCAAATTAATGGTTACTTCTAACCATGACTGCTATGTTAGCGGAAAAACATCCTTCCTTATAACATCTAGTAGTTGATATCGCTTACTGGTGTAGTTGTTATATTGTAACTCTGTAGAATTTTGATGATTGACATTTTTGGTTGTGGCGATAACTGCATGGTAGTGATAATTTTTAAAGTATCTTTGTTCATCCATTAGTGTGAATGAAAGTGTTTTATTGTACTTCAGAGTGCGTTATTTACAATTTTATACAGCGCTATTGAGATGAATTGTGAAGTTGGATAGGCGTTTGTGTAGACTAAAATTTAGAGTGGTTTTCTCGACGTATAAACGACAAATGTGACAGCTGTAATGAGCACTGTATTCCTGATCGTCTAATCATCATCAGAAACATTAGAGGAATTACGTGCCTTGCGAGGTTTAATTCCAACTACTTTCAATCTGTGAATTCGAGAAGGTCTATCCTCAGCCCAGGACAAATCCTTAATTGCAAATGCAAGCCAAAAAAAAAAGATTGATTTAAATTAGTAAAATAAGGAACAGGGACTTTGACAACCTTAAAAGACGGAGGAGCTAAGATCGCCCCTCCCACCGTTCAATCTATTTATTTTATTTAAATAAAAATTTAAAATGTTTTGATCACCCCGTTCTGGTTGTCCCATTTTTTCACGGATTAATTTTTTTTCAAAACGAAACGTTTTAATTAAAAAAATTAATTAAACATTAATTGCGTTTTAACCAATTTTTAGCAATGTTTTTTCTTCAACCGAATGACTGTACAGTACAATACATACAAATACATTTTTTTATTCAACTGAAAATTTCGCAAAAGAGATTTTTTATTATATTAAATTAAATAGCTAAGCAAAAACAGATTTAACTTTCAAGGATTGAGTTAACTCACGAAACTCCAAATAAATTATATTTTAAATAAAAGGTTCTGACTTCTGATCACTATAAACTTTGCACCAAATGAATTCCTTGATATTATATTAACAATGTTTGCAAACCGAAAGCCTAGATAAATTAAACACACTTCTCTTGACTTCGAACACAACAAAAACATAATCCTTTTTTTTTTAAATTTATTTCACTATACAAAAAAATACATTTTCTTTTGTACACTATACTAAGACAAGATAATTTCACTCCACAAATTGTACTATTAATTTAAAAAAAAATTACTATTATTTGCCTAAATTTGACTAATTGACCATTAATATTACTAATTACAAAAAAAATATTTGAAAAAAAAAAATTTGGATTATCCCAAGATACTAAGAATTCAAATAAGTCATATTGCAAACTATATAAATATATCATCTTGAGTATGATCACTGAACTGTCTGATCATGCACACTCGACCAACTGATACTTTATTTTTTTTTGTACTCGGCCAAGTATGTATAATGTATATATCCATTAAAATATGATGAATTCGAATCATAAAAAAACGAGACAGCAAAGGAAAGAAACTGTGAACTCAGTGTTCCAAAACGAACGAAAAAGATGATAAATTATTATATCGACATTCGACAGCGTTGAATCGGTAAAATATCTTTTCAACGCAGAGGGAATAATCCCAGGGAGATCACTCTAATGTAGTTCTTGATCTTGGTGTTCGTCAGAAGGAGATTAATACGTATACGCATATGGTCCATGAACGCAAAATGAGTAATTTATTTTGATGTTGGAACAGATGACTTAAGAGTAACTTACATATATGAGCAAATGGCACTGCACCAATTTTGTCTGTGTCTGGATCTCAGGATAGCCCCTTTAATCTAACCGAAATCTTATCATATTTTACCATTGGATGATATTTATCTTGACATTTATTATACAATACATAACATAATATGTAAATGCAATTATTTTGAACCAAAATAATGATCCTGACTAATATTTAAAGTTTAAAAACAGAAATGTCTAGTGCTTGACTCTCTCGTTTCTAGAGATAAGATATTTTTTAAGTAGAAAGCTTTTTTGATATTTTGTTTGACTTGGGTTTCAACATTTACATTTATGTCTAGAATTTTTTTCCTGAATCAGTCACGTTTGTCTAGGACAGTGCTTTTCAACTGCTGGCTTAGCGATCACCAACTGTATGTAATTAGCGGTTTGATTGAAAATGTCATTGTTTTTCTTAATCTATTTCACGACATCATGGATTATCACGATCAAAAAATGAGAAACGTGATCTAAATTATCCAAGTACCTACTATTAAAGATTAAATAACTTTGTTGATACTAATGATGTGTAACCTCAGCTAAATTAGTGATCCGTTCTGACCGGATCGTTCATTCGCACTGACCGATTTAAAAACATCATCGTTCAATCAGTCACTTGCATAAACATTAAATATTCCAGGAAAAATAATTATTAAAGAGTCTACTAAATAGGTCAAGAACCAATTCCTAATTAAAAAGCAACAATCCCCATAAAATTAAGACCGTTGGATATAAAAATTAGCGAGGGGTATTCAAAACAATTTGCAAAAAAGATAAGTGGCGAAATAAAGAAGAGATCCTCTTACGATTATTTTTTTTTTTTTTTTATTAATTAGTTAGACATGTTTAGCACACTAAATATGAAATATTCATTATTTAGACTCTTTGAATATCCGAAGATACCATGTCAACTATAAAGGAAGGAGATGAGGAAAATGGAAGGAATGGGGATATAGGGATAACTATACTAATTTTTTTAAATGATGATGGACATTTTCTTTAAATGCCTGAGGGGAAAATTCATCGGGAAATACAGAGGAAGGCAATGAGTTCCATAATTTGGCCACTCTATTAAAATAGTCGTTTTGGAAGGACACAGTTCTACAACGAGGTATTTGTACAACAAATGGATGGGATAACTCGGCAGCTCTTGTTTGTCGATTATACTGCGCACACGATGGAAGAATATTTTGAATTTCCTTAGAGGAGAATTCGCTAAAGTTATATTTATAGTATATTGACAATTCAGCCACATTTCTTCTGTGCTGGAGTGAATCAAGCTGGTCCGTTAGTTCGGTATTACCAATCAACCGTATTGCTTTTCTCTGAACAGAGTCTAGACAATTTATTGTTGTCTGACAAGCACCTCCCCAAACATGACAGCAGTACTCCATACATGGACGAATAAAGGACTTGAAGATTAGCAAAATTTGCTCGGGATTGAAATATTTTTTACACCGACTCAAGAATCCTAATTTTTGCATTGCAGATTTAGCGAGGTAGAACACATGTTTATTCCATTTCAGGTTATTTTGAATATCCACTCCAAGAAGTCTAACTGATTCAACCTCACGCAATTCCTCATGGTTTATTTTAATAGGAAAATTTTTATGTCGCTCTATTCGTGAAAGACGGTATAATTTGGTTTTGGTTGAATTAAATGAAACAAGATTACGATCACCCCATTCCATTATACGCTCCAGATCTTTGTTGATAGAATCAATTAGCAACTCTCTATCAGTGGTAACTGCAGTATGAGATCGAAATTTAGGAGATGCATGTGATGCATGTAATGTGCTGTCATCAGCAAAACTATGGATTGGGTGCACTGTAGAAATAAGTAAGTCATTAATGTATAGAAGAAACAAGGTTGGTGAGAGTGCCGAACCTTGAGGAACCCCAGCATTGGTTGTGAAAATATTGGATGTGATACCATCTAAATTAACATGAAATTGGCGACCTGTAAGAAAACTATGAATCCATGAGACAGTAAGATGGTCTATGCCATAAGATTTTAATTTAGCTATAAGATTTTTATGCCATACTTTATCAAATGCTTTAGAGATGTCAAGTGAAATACTGAATGTTTCACCGTGGTTTTCCAGCGATTTGTTCCAGAGATGGGATACGTAGGCTAACAGATCACCTGTTGCATGACTTCTACGAAAACCATACTGCTTATCATCAATAATTCGCGACATTTCCAAATAATCTATCAAATTGTAGTTAACATATTTTTCAAATATTTTAGCTAAAACCGACAGAATTGCAATTGGTCTATAATTGTTAGGATCTATCTTACTGCCTTTCTTTGGTATGGGTTGAACGCTGGCCAGCTTCCAAGAGTCGGGAAATATTCCGGTTTTATAAGATAAATAGAAAATTTTTGTTAAAATTGGAGCTAGTTGTCTAGCAAAGTTTTTAAGAATGAGGGGTGGAATACCGTCGGGGCCAGCAGATTTGTTGATATTGATAGAGAGAAGCATTTTCCGTACAATATTGCAACGAAAAATAATTGGTTTCATTTTCGTTACAACTGGGGAAATGAGTGTAGGAGAATGAGGGGGTTCAACTATGTTTGAGTTTTCTGCGAAAATACGACCCAAAAGATCCGCTTTCTCTTTCGAGTCGCTCACGGGAATGTCATTCAGAACTAGGGTTGGAATAGAGGATCGAGTAAAATTGCTCTGGACTGATTTAACTGCCTGAAAGAACCTACGTGAGCCAGATGGGTGCTCGGCGAATTTCTTTGCTTTCTTCTGGATAAACGCGTCTTTGTCCAAGTCTATTTTGAATTTACTAATATTTCTGGCTTTCTTATAGGCTCTATGGGTTTCAGGAGTTTTATTAGCGTTATACGTCTTGAATGCTTTGCGTTTATTCCTTACTGCCTCATCAACATCCCGTGTGAACCAAGGCTCAGTTTTAGGAGTGATTAATCGATTTGGAATAAACCGCCGCATTCCTTCTTTTATGATTTCCGAAATTCTTATTACCGATGTGCTAGGATCTTGATCAACACAACAAATAGTTTTCCAAGGTGTTTCATCATAAAAGTTTCTCAGTCCCTCCCAGTCAGCGCGTTTATAGTTCCAGACCCGACGAGGATTTGCTTTAATTTGTGTCGGTGATGTGAATTGCACTATTGCTGATATTAGTAAATGGTGCGATGATTCCAGGGGTTGGTCAACTTTTGTCTTCGTAGTATCTGGTTTGTTTGTCAAAAAGAGATCCAGCAAATTATTGTTATGATGTGAATTGTCTGCGATTCTAGTGGGACACTCTATCATTTGCGTCAAACCGTGATAATCTGCGAGTATCAGTTCGGCTTGCCTTCCTACGTCGTCAGTGCCTGATGAATACTTAAGCCATTCTTTATTATGAATATTGAAGTCTCCAAGAATGATCAGTCTTGCTTTGGGGTAGTCCGTGGTAATCTTGTCTAGATTAGCCGATATTTTATCGAAAAAGGGACATCCTGAGGGAGAATTTGGGGATCTGTATAATCCTATTACAAACATAGTTTCATCAACACCTGAGATCTTCAGTGCTATAGAATTATGGTGCTTAGAGTTCAACTCGTAGGCCTTAATTCTCATGCATGAAAGTGAATCTCGAACAAATACACAGACACCATGCTTGTTATAAAAGGAATGTTCCAATTCGTAACTAGGCATCCGGTATTTATCGAGATCCAATTTCGATGCTTTGCCACTAACAATTGTTTCGGTAAGAAACAATATGTCAGGTTTATTTTTTTCGATGTAGTGATGAACCTCGTTTAGATTCGAATTGAGACCTCTTATGTTGGTGAAGTCAATGCTAAGCTGTTGGTTCACTCTGCTGCATTTTTGTTGAGACAAAGACTTACCCTTTGTCATTGCAGGTATAGATACTGAAATTCGGCCAGGCCTAAATTTCAACACTACACAATACAAAAGAAACTGGGTATCTCTGTCACAAAAACACGATAGCAGGTTTCGTGCATCAGTAGCTCGATAAGAGAAAAGCAAAAAAAAAAATAAAATAAAAAAATGGGGACACAAAAGACACTAACAAAATTGAAGAGTACAAATAAAGGGTTAAATTTGAAAATCTCACTAACAACCAAAACTAAATTTTACCTTCCCAGTTACCAAGCAATATTAAACAAATTTAATTTAAAATAAAAAATAAATTTATTACATCAAAACAATAAAAGGTAAAATTTTACCTGCCAATCTGGTAACAGCAAATATAAAATACCAAATAATTATCTAAAAAAAAGAACAATCTCACCAATTATATAATTGTACGCCTCCGTTCTTTAACAACTTTATTTTCAAACACTTACACTAACACAAACACTGTACAATACACTTATTTTCAATTATTTGTTTTTTTTTTCCTTTAAATAAACACTAACACAATCACTATGACATACACTTTTTTTTTATTTTCGATTATTATTTTTTTTATTTGTATTTTTTCCCACAAAACATTTTTTTTACCTTCTTCGTCTGTTTCTGGTTGATGAAAAAAAAAAAAAATAAAAAAAAAAATGAAAAAATGAAAAAAAAAAAAAAATGTGAAAAAAAAAAAAAAAATGAAAAAAAAAAAAAAAAATCAGAAAAAAAAAAAAAAAATCAGAAAAAAAAAAAAAAAAAAAAAAAAAAGTACAAAAAATATCGCTCATTATAATGTAATCTATGTAAAAAAATTATAAATCATTGCTTAAACAACAATAAAGGATTTATACTTTACAACACATCTAATCATTTTAACAAGCCATACAGTCAAACCGCTCATCCTTTTATTAATATTCAATCAGAAAAATTCTCATCCATCCATCCGTAGATGTAGTCCAAACATGTAGTAAGTTTTTAATTTTTAACTAAAACTTTATGCTACAACAAACATTTTCATTTCACAGCAAATAATGAAAACAAAATTAAATTAAATCTACAAAACTTAAATTAAATTAATTCTATTATCCACCATCCATACCCAAGTCAAACTTTAACTACGATTTAAGTAGTAGACATTCTCAAATGAACCTATTTTAGTTCTTTTCATCCTTTATTGCATGTAAATAAGAACTTTTTAGTCTCGATAAACTTATTAACTCCTACAAAATCTAAAAACATACTATTAAACATCTAATTAGAATCTCAAAAAACTATTTACAGACTACTTATTCTTAAAATACTACTTTACACCTAAATAAGCCTGTTTTCTAACACCTTACTAAGTACTTATCTTATCCTAAGAATTTAAAAAGCCCTCTCAATTCTATCTACGTACAAAATTAATATCTTATTTGAATCTTCAAAAACTATTACGATTCCGATCTATTTCGCATCAAACCCGACAAAAATTTTTGTACATGAAGATAGCGTTCGTATATTTAAGTTCTAAATTGGAAATTTATGAGTGTGATTTTGTTTGTAAAGAATGCGTCCATTTTTTTGCCATTTTTTTAATGATACAATTTAAAAGACAAAAACTTAGAAATCAAAAAATTTAAATATTTGAATTATTCTACACATAATAATACTAATTTTCCATAATTTTCTCCATATTATGAAAAATTAAATTAAAACATCGATAAATCGACATGAAACAAGTCAAATAAAAAATATAATAATTTTTTAAATCACTAAAATTAATTATGGAAAGGGCCTGTTTATTTAACGAGATTGTTGTTCACAACATTCACTAAAAAATTTCTTTTGCACATAATTTTATACGCAATTGATATTAAAATTATTCAATTCAATTAAACGCATGTAAATTATTTCCTAAAATGTCAAATAAAACCAGCAAGAATATATAAAAATACTTTTTATTTTTCTATTCTTATTCTTTCATTTCTTTTGTTTATTATTATTATCATTAAAAAAGTTTTTTATTCGCCTATATATTAAAGTGTTACTTTATTACTGTGATTTGCGGCTTTAAAGTATCAGTTTTCAACTATTTATTTTGTTGTCATAGCTACGTCCAAAAAAGTAAAAAGCATTTGTATTTGTTTAAATTCTATGAAAAATAAAATTTTTTATCAAAGCAGCCCTTAAAATCAAAATTTCATTATCCAATTAAAATAGTTGTTATCATTTGTTGTCATAGCTACACAATAATTTGGAAAAAATAATAAATATTTTGTCAAAGGTTGCTTGTTCCACATATTTTTATTTTAAAATTTATGAAAATTTATAATTTTAATTTAGAATAAACAAATTTTCTTAATATAAATATTTTGCTTGCGGCGAAAAAAAAATAGTATATGATGCACGGACGTAAGCTATTTTGGACTTAATGTGGGTGCAAATCTCGGCTGGCGCCTCGATTTGCAAACCCCACATCCGTCCAAAATCTTTAGCTTTACGTCCTAGCATCATAATGTACTATTTTATTAATACAGAAAAGACCGAAAGAAAATTTATTTTTAACGTCTATTTAACAACTTAAAGGGGATTTTTTTCCGGTAACTCACTTTTGCAGGAGTTATGGAGATATTACTTTTGTATTGAAATTAAGTAATACTCTAAATTCTAAATAGGAGAATCTGTAGGTTTTAAACAGTAGTTAAATTTCGACTCGCGTACCACCAACAAAAATGAACAATAATAATAAAAACAATTTATATACATACAATTGAATGGTTTTTTCTTGAGAGTAAAATGTGCAACGAAAGAAGATGGACGTGGATAAAACTCTCCGTCGTGATAAATATATATATATTTTTTACTTTAATAATTTACCATATTTAAAGTGTCTTATTACTCAATAAAAGTTATCTAAAATGTGTTTCAAACCAAGTGCTTTAATAATATATAATATATGATATATAATAATATATAATAATGGTGGTATTTTAAAAATAATTTAATTTTTCTAATTAAAAGATTGAAAAAATCAGGAAAATAATTTTTTTCTCTTGAAATTGTCGTAATTTATGGTTTTCAATTCGATACAACATTGTTGTGTCGTTGTTTATTTTTATTACTTTTTTTCATTTAAAATTAAAATGAAATTAAACCGTAGTGATTTTAGTCGATGAAAATTATTAACATTTTTAAAAAGGTTATAGAATTTATCTGATTTTTGTAGTGTTAAATTAAGAAACGATCTAATCAACAAGTCGTGGTATATAAGCCGTGTTCGATTTGACTGAAACAACTGAAGCAACTGAAAAATTAAATGCAATTGTTGTTGTTTTTTCAGTTGTTTCAGTCAAATCGAACGCACCTATAGTTTGGTATAATTATGTAAGAGGACACTCTTACATAAAAAAAAAAAAAACAAATGTCAATTTTGTTGTAGTATTGATTAAGTAGTTTTGATTAAAGTAGTTTTTGATTAAATAAAATTTTGTTTGTTGATTTAGAGAAAATAAAAAAATTTATCAAAATGCCATTACCAAGAATAAATGAATGTAAATAAAATGGAGTATTTTAGTTTAAATTTCATAATATAATTAATGAAAATGCAGATTTATTAGAAATAAAGATACAAATTTCGTCAACTTGAAAAGGTGCCATGGCGTGTGAAATATTATTCTTAAAAAAACATTGATAACATTTTTGTTTCTTAAAAAAAACTGATGGTTTGATATCTTAGGTTCGCTATTCGAAATAATTGAATTTTCATATATATATAGTTATGTTGTGGATTAAACGTAGAGAGTAAGTAATTAACAAATAATTAATTTGATTCTAGACAGTAACTTTATTAAAAATCAAAATATGAGTGAACACATTATTTAAGATTGAACTCGACTTTATAGTTTTTTGTTACACAAACAAACAACATAATTCCTAATAATGTAATTTGATTTTACTTTAACATTGCAAATTATAATTATAAAGAAAATGAAAATGAAATGAAATGAAATGAAATTGTTTAATATTTATTTGCGTACTTGCAATTTAAATGTTATCAAAATTATTTAGTTTTAAATGTTAGTTATGTTGATATTGAAATGGCGTTGATTTGTGGTGTTGATTTAGCCTTTTGAATCGATGTTCTGGATTTGGGTATTGGTGGAATTACAGATGTTAACTCCTCCCCCCGTAAATGAAAGCTGTCCTCAGCTGTAGCATTGAAGATGATTCTATTGAATTTAGCTAGTTTATTCCTATATTTCTTGTAAAGAAAGAATAGTAAGATAAATATAAAAATAATTAATACAATAGATGATATGGCATAAGTGTGAGTGTATATGAAGTGCCATTGTTGATGCATCTGTTTTTCTTGTATGTTCTTGATGTTTGATTTTGTAAGATATGGTATATCCAGTGTCTCGATTCTTGTTTCATTGACTTTAATGGTATTAAACGGTTGAATGATACCATACTTCTTTGAAATAGATGATTTGAAGTTTGAAAATGATTGGTGGCTGGTTTTTATAGTACAATCGTTAAATTTAAGCAATTTGATGCCCTGAATTGCTAATGTATTCGGTCCACAAGATGAGTGTATTATTTCTCCTTTTTGTGATGACATGAATAGGTAGCCATCTTCTAGTAGCTGCGTTTCATCATGGTACTGAACTTGTATCAATTTACAGTGTGCCGCCTGGTTGTTGAGCAGGTTTGGTATGCATGTGTTATTGTTGTATTGTATTCGTTCCAAATGACAATAGTATATTTGTTCCAAATTTTGGCAAGGCATTGAAATTAACATGTGCATATTTTTATGGGATAGTATATAATCATAGGAATTAGGAATGATAGAATTGTTTATGTTATAAGTTTTAATTTTGTTATAAAGGAAGGTTTCTTGGTGAAATTGTGGAATTTCTAAAATGACAACCAAATTAGTGTTATTATAATATGCTTTAATTTTGAGTAACGAATAAACTTGTTCTTGCGAGTGAAGTCGTATGTTATTTTCCTCGAGATCTTTTAAAACAAAATTCATTTCTTCATTATCTAAGATAAATCTTGATATTACGTTGATTTTAGCGAAAGTAATAATTTCGTGAATTTCTTGTGCCTGATCGAATAAAGTTTCTATATTGTCATCTACTAAAGTGTAGTACGTCAGGATGTCTGTATCAGATTTTTCTGACATGAGTTTCTTTACGGAGTCGATTACTTTGTTTACTATTAAAGTAGTTTCTTCGAACCTCTGTATTACTTGGTCGTTTATTTTTACCTGTTCATTAAACTTATTTATGAGTTCAAATTGTCCGTCCACGTTATTTTGTATTGATTGGTGAATTTCTTCATAGTCTTTTTGGTCCAAATTGCCAGTTATAGATTTTACAAAAGTTCCCAATGGATTGAAAATTCCTCGTTTAAGTCTGTTAGGAATGTCGGGCATAAGATTAGAAATAGAAGTTCTGGTCTTATTAAATTTTCTTTGGAGTATTTGAATACGACAATAATCTTGTTTCTTTTCAGAGACAATTAGTTGTTGTAGTGTGCTAATTGCGGATTCTATATTTGAAAGACTGATTTGCAAATCTTGAAGTTCGATCACATGAAATACTTTGATATATGATGTTATTACTCTAGCGTTTCCTAGTGATATGGCTACTAGTCCTTTGTTGTTTTGTAGGTCAAAGGCTTCTAGATTCTTTAGCTGGACTGCCCTGTTTACAAAAATGAAAATTATTAGTTTAGGTTTTTCTAATTTTATTTTTATGTACAGTTCTTTTGTTAGTTGTTAGTGTGACGTCTCCGTCTTTGGTAACTGTATGTTGAATATATTTTGGTTCGAGTTTGTTTCTCGTAATTCTTTTTTCGAATATTTGTTGTCCTGGTACAAATGTACTAGGGGAATCGCGTGAAGCGTTTAGTTTTTGAATATTTTTAGCTTTAGACAGGTTATTTAGCTTAGCTATGTGTTGTGCTATAGCTGAATATTGGCGTCTACTGCTTTCGATATATTGATCGCTGCTTTCTTCCAGATTCAGTGAAATAGGCTTTATTATAATATGACCTCTGTGAAGCTCGAATGGCGTTAACTTTGTACTTGTATGAATGGTGTTATTGTACGCGAAAATTGCTTCATCCATCGTTTGGGTTAGGGATACTCGTGGATTTTGTGCATGAATTATCCTGCTAAGTTCCGTTAACGTAGAATGGAGTCTTTCTATAGGTGAGTCTCCATTGGACGATTTAGCTGTTGTTATATGGAGATCAAATTTGAATGTTTTAGCGAATTCTTTGAAAAGATCTGAATTAAACTCGGTTGCGGAATCCAATGTAATTAATTTTGGAATTCCTTCTCTACTAAAATAGGATAGGAATTTTTGTATCATTGTTTCCGTCTTTCGATTTGGAATTTCGAATGCTGCTGCGTATTTTGAAAATTTGTCCACAAGGGTCAAAAAGTATTTTCCTGAAAGGGCAAATGTGTCGCCGTGGATTATTTCCATGGGACCATTTGGTGTTTGGGATAATTTGAACTTTACGTGAACTGGTTGACGTTCGTATTTGTTCAAATTACAGATATCGCATTTGCTTACTATTTGCACAATTTTTTGTTTCATATGAGGGAAATAGAAATTTCGTTTAAGTTTCTCATAATTCTCTTGGACTCCTCTATGATAAGGTTGGTGCTCGTTATTTATAGTAGCTGTTTGTTCGTTCTCGCATTCGAGATCGGTTTTCATAATTTTTACCCTAACAATTTTCTTAATATCACTTATATGAGAATTACTTGAATATAGTGATTGTATTTTATTGAAAGTATCGTCATCTGTGTAGATGGCCGTCACTTTCTTATTGTTAGTGTAATTATTTAGTATCGTTTCTAAATCAATGTTGTAAAATTCTGCCTTTTTTACAATGTAACGCTGGTTTTGATTGAATAAAACTCTTACATCGTCAGTTATTGTTTTACAATTTTTATCTATAGAAATGATTAATTGAAGGCGGAATTCATTTAGACTTGAATTAGAGGTTGGTATTTGTTTATTTGGTTGTACCACAGGGTCGTCACTCTGGGTATCTATATTATTTAGTTGCGATAGCACACTAACAAGTGTGGTATCATATTTTATATTATTATTATTATTATTATTACCTTGAGTTATCTGCAGGTTCTCTAGGTTATTTATTTCAGGAACAATGGGATTTTTATTGTAAGTAAACTGTTTGTTTTCCAATTGTCTATTGATTTCCAGGCGAGAGAGGGCATCTGCGTTTGTGTTGGCAGAGCCTTTTTTATAAGAAATTGTGTAATCGTATTCTTCGAGTGCCAATCGCCATCTGATAAGTTTTGATGTTGGATCCTTGGCATTAAAGAGCCAAAGGAGTGGCTTATGATCAGTGATGATACAGAATTTCCTACCATATAAGTATGGGCGAAAATATTTCGTTCCCCAAACTATCGCTAGGCATTCTTTCTCGATCGTTGAATAATTACACTCTGTTTTAGATAAAGTACGAGATGCGAAAGCAATCGGATGATTGTTGTTGTTAAAATTTTGACTTAAAACAGCACCTAACGCATAGTTAGAAGCGTCTGTTGTTAACGTGAACTCTTGAGTGAAGTCAGGATACTTCAAAATTGGTTCAGATGTTAATAACTGTTTACATGTTTCCATGCAATTTAAAAATTCCTGATCATGGTAAATCACTGAGTTTTTAGATAAACAAGCAGTTAATGGTTTGGTTATTTTGGAAAAGTCTTTGATGAATTTTCTGTAGTAACCGATAAGACCTAAAAAAGATTTGATATCTTTCTGTGTTGATGGTGTTTTAAACTGTTTTATTGCCTCGATCTTTTTGGGATCGGGTTTTATTCCTTCAGGAGTTATGATATGTCCTATAAGAAACCGATGCATTTCTTTAAAAAGTGGGTTTTCTCAATTTGAATTTTTAAGTTGGCTTTTGATAGTTTTTGAAACACTTGTTTCAAGTTAAGAAGATGTTCTTGCAAGCTAGTGCTGTAGATAATTATGTCGTCCATATAGCACAATACGTTTCTGCCTTGTAAGTCACCGAGGACATTGTCCATTACACGTTGAAACGTGCTTGGGGCGTTTTTTAAGCCAAATGGCATTCGAGTAAATTCGAAATGTCCATTAGGTATTGAGAAGCCAGTTTTGGGAATATCAGAGTTCTTAATTTCGATTTGATGAAAACCGGCAGCCAAATCTATTGTTGAAAAGTAGATGGCTTTACCGAGTTTTCCAAGAATATCATCTATGTTAGGAAGTGGATATTTATCATCAACAGTTTGAGCATTTAGTTGTCGAAAATCAACAACTAACCTCAATTTCTTGTTTCCATTTGCGTCGGGCTTCCTTGGCACCATCCAAATTGGCGACGACCATGGACTAAATGAAGGTCGAATGATTTTATTTTTCAACAACTTGTCTATTTCAATTTTGATTTCCGGCTTTTGATGTTCCGGGTGACGATATTGTTTAACAAAGTAAGGTCTTTCTTTTAACAAATTTATCTCGTGTTTAATGTTGTTTGTGAACGTTAGTTCTTGATTTTCATCATAAAATAGATGTTGGAATTGTTTACATAAATTTAATATTAATCGTTTTTCCTCATTGTTTAAATTTTCCGTGTTGATTTTTGCTTCAAAATCAACTTGCATAACTCTTTGGTTTGCAATGTGGAAATTAATTTCGTAAAAATTTTCGAATTCAGTGACATTTACTGGAGTCATGAGTTCGACTTTCTCTTCCTCTTGTCCTAGATTGATAATTTCTACTATAGCTTCGTGTGGAAAACATGTTTTATAAATACCTTCTTGTATATTTAAATTTTGTGAAAGCTTACTGCTTTCAATATAAAAATTTCTTTTCTTATTTGTTACTGGTAAAGCCACCAATTGCTTAGAATTCGGTTTTATTATGGTAGGTGGTATTATGGATTTAAATTCTCTATGAATTCGAAGGGTATATATTGGTGTTTTCAATAAATTTTGTTCGATGTTTATTTTTGCATTCATAATGTGCAAATTTTCGTAACCGATAAGCCCATCGAAAAAATCATGAAACTTAAATAGAAAAAACTTTAGTTTCACTAGAATTTCCATAAATTTCGGTGTTACCATTTTGTTTATTTCCGTTGAGGAAAATACGGATCGTACTTTAAACTGCACGTCCTTATGAATGTCAAATAATTTCGAAAATCTTGGGTTAATATATGATTTGTCTGCTCCTGTGTCTAGCAAAATTTTAAGAGTTTCGTTTTTTATCGTAAGTAACAGAAAAGGAAGTTTGGTTTGTTGAGTTAAATTAGCTAAGAAGTTAATGTCTGTTCCGAGGCATCTTGTAGAAAATCCTCGTCATCTACATATTC
>CAVNZG010000893.1:25000-39441 GCA_963693315.1 Diogma glabrata
TCAAATAAAAACATCAAGTGAAAGATAATATTTTTATCCAATTCAATCCCAATACTTTTTTATATGAAATTCACTCAATTTTCAAAGGGTTTTTTTTGTTTTTTATATATATGTACATAATATAAATGTTTTTAACCATAAATAATTTTAACCATAAATATAATAACATGAATTCAGATTGGAGAGTGCAGAGGACTACAATTTAGTCATCATCCTATTATACTAATAAATTACATGAATAACAGGTTTCCGACTGGAGATTGCAGGCGAGAAATTTTAGATACGGGATTGCTGATTGGCGATTGCAGATTATATGTATAAGTGATTGTCCTTGTGATTGTCTCCTAACAGTAGTAGCTAGATACGATTTGCCAGGTGTCTGTAACCGGGTCGTTCACTCCTAACTAACAATTACCTACCTATCCTTACCTATTGTTATATGTAAAACGACTGTAGGAAGTGGCCCGGCCGTAATCCGGGAGTCTCGCCTAGTGCTTGGTCCTACAGTCCAATCAATTAATCAATCAATCAATACAATTGAATGGTTTTTTCTTCTCATAACTTCTACAATCTGTAATATTTAATCTTTTTTAATTAGAAATACATATTAACATTTTCTTACAAAAATGACATTTTATTTTTTCAGTAAATTTGACTGTCGTTTGTTTTATTTTACTCTTTATGTACAATTATTCGTAGTAAATTTTTTCGACCCTATCATTTTTTGAACCTATCGTTTTGTGTTTTGTTTATTAGTAAATTCGATCCGTTCGTTTTTATATTCCTTTTGCTTAATTTGTTCTATTCTAAAATTTTGTCGACCTTATCATTTTTCGAACTTATCATTTTGTACACAGGAAATTTCTTTTGTTAGGTGTTTTAGTCGATCGTTGCAATAAGAAACTTATGCTTTTGTTCTATGTATGTATATTGTACTAGTTTTGTTTGGTTTTGTTTTATTGGATTGGTTATTAGTTCTCTGTTACACTTAACATTATTTTCCGATAAAGGTTGTATGATTTTTTTTTTTCATTGTTAGAAGAAGTACGTATATGTCAGACCATCTATATACCTTTTAATTCAAAAACATATTTTTCAATTACTTATTTTGTTTATTATTTTTAATCAAATAGATTTAATTTGACTCTTAGTGTATCCAATATACAGGAAACTTGCTTTCACACCATGCTAAGCATGATATTAACAATGCTCTTAGCTACCCTTAAATTTACTCAAGCAGGTATTCAGCCTCAAGAGAAAAATTTTATTTTGAAAGTATATTATCGGAAAAATCTTATTTGTTTCAAAACCAAGCTACTAATAGTGGAAAACGGTTAAACAAATAAAACACGGGATATTAAATTGTATTCGGTCTATTATTGCTGCAAATGTATACGCTACATATACGAGTACAAACGAGTGCATAAAATTTTTTCATTATGCTTGTGGACAACTGATATAGCTCAAGTCTTTCCCATTCCAGGCGTTAAATTTATTGAATATTTAAGATATGATTTGAGCAAACCCCAATTGATAACTCAAGCTAATTTTTTACTTTTTCCAGTTGACTTCATGAAATTTAATATCATTAAGTCTTTTTCAATTCAAATCAAATTTTTTTTAATATTATTGTTAATTTTTGTTGGTGGTATGGATGCTGGATAATAGAATTAAATTTAATTTAAATTTTTTAGATTTAATTTAATTTTATTATCATTATTCGCAGTAGAATGAAAATGTTTGTTGACAGGATTGGCTATTTAACTGTAGGGCTCGTTAAAATGAGGATTTAATGGTGGCGCAAAATAGGAGATGTGGTATAGTATAAATACTAATTGTTTAAGCAATGATTTATTAATTGATGGTTGACTGGCAAAATCTCTATTAACTTGACATCTTCTACATCACACCAGCATTTACTCGTTCCACAACAAAAAATTACCAAAACATATGCAATGTAATTACTTCGTTCTGTTGTTCACAAATTATCACATAAAATTTAATAACTACATATTTTTAATTGCATTGGTGCAAGCAAAGTTTTTGAGAGTGGAGAAAACTGAGGAGAGATGCTTTGTTTAAGGCTTGTCCAAAAAAAATATTTTTAGTTTGTAGAACAATAACTAACTGCTACAATCATATACTTACTAGAATGAGTTTATTGCACATAAAATGTCATTAGTACAAAAAAGGTTAGTGACCGATGAATGTTTTTTTTACTAACCGAACGATCGGTCGTCGTTGACTGTAGTGATCAGTTCAATTAACCTCGGTCGTTCACGACCGAGTCGTTGACAGTAGTGATCCGTTCAATTAACCTCGGTCGTTCACGACCGACACATCACTAGTTGATACAATAAAAAATTAGAAGTTTTTCATGATCCACAACCACCATAGATTAGAGAAAAATTGCATTTTTGTGCCTCCTTTTCCTCTAAATAAACTCTCTACTACATGCTTGTAGTAGAGAGTTTATTTAGAGGCAACACTAAATTTACTCAAGAAATTTACTTAGTAACACTAAATTTTCTCAAATAAACAAAAACTCTTACTTTTAACATAGTAACAAAGTGGGCATAGCAATTTATTCTATATACTTTTCTCTTGATATCATGGCATATGAAAGGCTAGTTAGTGATAGGCTGTTCAAATCTTTGTAATACAATTCCTTAAAAACTTTTTTAAAAAAATAGAACCTGCTTCAGAAAAAAAACAAGAAAAAGTGTAAAATAACCCAATTGTGGCTAGAGACAAAAATACAGCTATTTTTTTATTTACTTAATTTAGTTATATCTAATTGCAGCCAAAAAATTTAAGCCTTTAAACAAAATTATTATAATATAGAATTTATTTGTTATTATAATTATTACAATTATTATACTTGATGTAATAGTTATTATATTATAGAAGTTATTTGTAGTACAAAACTGTTGGATGTTGGTGCCAAGCCGGAGACATATTAGTCGATTTTTGTCAATGTGCTACCGACTTTGAACAGCTGTGTACTAAAAATAACTTTTATAATATAATAACTATTACAACAACTGTAATAAGTATGATAACAAATAAATTCTATATCATAATAATATTGTTTAAAGGCTTAATTTTTTTAACTTTAGTTAGATATAACTAAATTATATAAATCAAAAAATAGCTGTATTTTTGTCTCTAGCCACAAATAGGTTATTACTTATTTAACAATTTTTTTTTCTGACGTCGGTTCTATTTTTTTTTAAAGTTTTTATTTTTTCATTTTTGGTGTATAAAAGCAAATGTCGGTTCCAAAAGCGATTTCGAAGTAATAACTTAAAATCCCGAAAAGTATACATCGATGAAATTCTAGTAGTCATGGTTTTCCGATTTAAAAAAAAATGGAATATTTCATATGATGAAAAAATATATAGTACCCCGGCATCTATAGCACATAATCTAGCTCAAACCATCCAAATAGTATAAGCTGTTTTGAATGCATCACCGAAAATACATAAAAATAGTCTTTTCCAATTTTCTGAAAAAACGGTGTTTTTCGCGTCATAGAAAAAAAATAGAAGACCATCTTAGAATGTACATTAATAGAATACAATTGGATCATCTCGGAATCCACCTTAACAGAATACAACTAAATCATTCAAATCGAACAAGCCGTTTTCGAGAAATCTCAAATCGGTGAACATACATAAAAGACAACTTTCAATGAAATACAGAACTTCCTTCTTTTTTGAAGTCGGTTAAAATTAAAAATGTTTTTTTTCAACACTTTAAACTTAGTTTGTGTTATTTTACAGTTTTTCAAAATTTTTCTTTCTCCATCCAAAAACAAAAGATTTATTTTTTTTTATTAAAAATTAATTTGAATTAAATAAAAAAGTTAATATTAATAAAAAAACACAATCAAAAAACTAAACTTCCTGATCGACTTTCCACCACACGCACCGACCTCCGCTTTTCACAAATTCCAAACACCAGCTCTTATTTTATGTTAAAAAAAGAATCAAACTATGGAAGGAAAAAAATTCTTCATTTCGTTTGATTTCTTTTAATAAGCAAACAGAATTCGAAATTTTAATTATAATTTTATAAACGTTTTGGTTTATGTAAATGTTACTCATATTGATATATATTATATATTATAATATATCACTACCATATTTTCTGTTAAAAATACAACCAATATTAATTGATTTCTTTTTGCTTTCAGGTAATTTCGTTAGACTCAAACCAACAACTTTTATAAAATTTCGTAAGTTAATATTAATAAAAAAATAAATAAAATTCTAATAATCTCATCATAAATTTGTAATCATAGTTCTTTACTAAAAAATCAAACAAATGATCATATGCATATCATAAATAAAAAATTATAATTCGGCCATTATCTGCATAATCCCAACATAACAACCAAAACGATAAAACTAAAATCGCGATATCATTTTATTTCAATAAATTTCCATTCAATTTTATAAAATCAGAAATAAAAAAAAAACAATGAAATCTATTTATCACTATAAAAATGAAAATTAATGATGATGAGATTTTCTTTTGTTTTTTTATTGAAAAATCAAATCTAATTTTTCTTTTAAAACAAAAATGATTTTCTTGTTTTTTTTATTAAGTACATATTATGATTATTTTCATGGCGATGAGTTTGAATTGTGATGATCAAAATCATCATCATTTAAATATTATCATCAATCTAGTGGAAAAAATAAAGGAAATAAAATAAAATTAGAGGAAATACTTCTTACTTCTAAAATGTCAATATTTGGATTGAAAGTAATAAAATAAATTTACCAAAGTTTTTTATATCAATGATACGAATAATATTAAAATAATAAATTTATGAAAGCTTATAAAAATGATAAGCTTTTTAGTTATTTGATTTGAGAAATTTAACTTATCGACTGTTAACTACTGATAGGAATTGTTTTTTAATGAACTGTAGTGCTTTGTTTTGAAATCGTAACAGTCTGAATTGATTTTTAGTGGCTTTTAATGTGTTTTACATTTGATATTTGTTTCGTTCGCTATTCAACCATCTATACTTAATAATCAAGCTTTTGTTTGTTTGAAACTTTCAAACTATTTCGGTCACTGTTTTAAATTTCTAACATCATTAAGTTGGATATGAAAGCTAGTCCTGCAAACTACTCAAAAGCTTTTTACAGATGTTGTAGAATTCTTGCAGGAAATAGAACAACTTGCGTTGTCCTGATCAGATTAACTTGAGAATCAAATATGGGGTTCCAAAGTGACATTTGAGCTCTTCGTTAAGAAATTTTTTGTCTGATAGCCGAGGACGTACCAAACCTTGCAAATGTCTATAAGTTGGACTGGTGCAAGTTTAGTAACGGGTAGCTTCGGTCCTCATTTTTATAAGACTCTTAGCGGGGCTTAGAGACAACGGGTACAGACAATGGGTACGGACGTCCCCACAGTTTGTGACGAAAATTTCTCGCTGTTTTAACAAAGAAAAAGAAAAGCCTTTTACCAAACCACCGTTGGGATCTCACTTCAAAATTCTTCCTTTAATGACCGCTTTCCTTCACGAACGTTTTCGACATTTGAAATTTTACATTATGACATATAAAAGTTTTACATCACATTACGACATTTAAAAAGTATTTCACATTTGAAAAATGTTGTGTAATTTACCCAAAACTGTTACACTAAAGTCCGAAATCTAAGATAAATAGCTTTTGCTTCGAAATATAGTTTTTCATATTTCTCAAAGGTTTTCAGGATGAAAAGAAAAACAGAGGTTTTATTTTTACCTATCACAGACCGTGGGGACGTACCAGACCTAACAAATGCTTTTAAGCCGGGTACTTGGACTTGCGCAAGCTTTGTGCCGCATGACTTGTGTCCTCATTTTTGCAAACATCTGAGCATGACTTAGAGACATCCGCAGGATGTGGGACTTTCACACAATTTGTGATGAAAATTTCTCGGTGTTATAATAAAGATTGAATCTTTACCAAAGTTTGAATCTCATTTCAATATTTTTCTTTTAATAATCTATAAAAAAGCTCTTCTTCCTTTAAAAAATTTGGTTTAATTTATAATTACACAAAAAAAGTAACACGTAAGCACAACAGATGAGGTAAATATTTTTTACATGTAAACATAAGTTTTTCATATATCAAATATTTTCATAAGAAAAATTAAAAAAATAGGTTTTTTTCTTGCCCACCACAAACCGTGGGGACGTGCCACACCTTGAAAATTTTTCACACTTGAACTTTCGCAAACTGAGACGCGTGTGTTATGCCCTCATTTTGTGCGGTTTAGAAACATTTGCAGGGTATGAGATGACCCCAATAGTTTGTAACATCTAGAGTTTCGTTCAAAACTGAAAAACATACGTTTTTAAGTTCTCTATTTGTTCTCTGTTTAATCTATATTTTGTAATAAAAATAACCACAGTGTGTCGATGCTTTGTGGTTATTTTGGCATGTTGTTCATGCACATTGATTACTTGTATTTTTTATTTAATTCACTTAACTAAAAACCAGTTTCTTTAAAATAATCAAAAAATGTTATTAACAAATTCTTATTGTTATAAGCAAATAAAATGTTCAAATATATCTTTAGCCCACGAAATGAGTTTTTAGTATGACCATCGTATTCTACGTTTTGTTTCCTATAAAAAACGTATTTTAATCAATGGAGAAATGATTTTTGACCGATTTTTGATTTTTAATTTGGAGAAATGACCCAAACCGAGAGCTTTACAGATAATTTCCAACTGTTGAAGATGACGTGGAGTTTTAATGCGATTGAAATTGAATTGATTGAGTTATAGAAAATAAATGGAAAAATAATCTATTTGATTTTCAGTCTAGTGCATTAAAATTCATATTAAAAATTCTAAATTTTATTAATAAATTACAAAACTATTAAATGAAAAGTAAATGGAATATTTTTATTTTAATACCACGCATAATACCAGAGATCAGTTTTTGTTGATTTTTAATTTTTGATTTACGGGTCTGATAGCTCCGCGTACCCCAGCTCGATTGACATATGGGTTAACGTGAGATACCACATACTACTGGCAGTAGTAGTGTGATTTCATTAGCTAAGATGATATCTTAGGTATGCTGGTGGATGAATTCTATTCCGTCACCAGTAGCCCTATTCCGGTAAATCGTGAAATAGGAATTGAGAAATAAATTATAGCAATTTTTTCATAACTAGTATTCCGTGTCGCGGGAAATAACAAATTCGTATTAGAAAATATTTCTTTATTTCGTTAATTGCACATTTTTCTCAATTCCCAATTCCCAGAGAAATGCCGGAATAGGCGTACAGTAGTACGCTTAATCATAGTTATGGGATATAGCTTAATTATTTTTATTTCTTACTCAAAGAAAAGGGCCTCCATATAACTCTTTGTGTTTTAATCATGGAGGAAGACAGTGCGTCACACGATCAAGAAACATATCCCTAGCTGGAATATTGGTAACCCAATTTTAGGTTTGCTCCTGAAAATATTTCTAAAAAATTTGTTTTTTACTTCTAAATTTATTTTTATTTCCTCCATCCTATCATTAAATATTGCCCTATTTTGTGAAATTTTTGATCTATTCAGTATTGATTCTGCATTTAACCAAATAAACCAAATCATTTACACGTTCGATTCAAATCTACAAAACAATTATTGTTTCCAAACATGTTCAACAACCAAATGCTATCTCTCATCAGTCACAAAATGATTTAATCAACCAACACACAATACCAATCTCTGGTGCATATACACAAAATGTGCAAACTCTATTACGGTTATTACAGTTGCATAAATATTTCGTTAACGGAAAATAATGTTTGTCATTTTTGCTTGTTTCGGCGTTTTTATTGAAAATAATCCTCGTTTTGTTCTTTTTAGTTTATTTTGGTGAATTTTCCGTGTTTTTGTTTTAATTAAAAATTTCCACTTGACTTTTTACAATTTTTGGTAGAATGATTTTGTTGTTCAAAAATAATTTGATTTCTATGTTGATTGCGATATCAAATCATATGAATATTTTTTTCATGGTTTAGCTATTAAATCTGAACAGCATGTTTATATACAGTTGTATGCTAAAACAATGATTTTATCCGATAGCTTTTCAACCAATTTTTTTTTTAAATATATTCGTGCTTATGACTTTGTTGAAATCAGTATCGAGCTCGATAATCTACCAGAGAGAAAACATACCTTAACTTTTCCATTCAATAATAACAAAAATCGACAGAAATGTTATTCCCTCGAGCCAAAATCTCAATTCGAAATTCTATTTATTTGGTTTAAAAAATGACAATCTTTTTCTGAATCTTAATTTTCTTTTGTTTTTTTTAATCAATTGAATCCACTTCTTTCAGTATGTAATTCATTGTTTTAATTATGTGATTGTGATTTGTTGTTGTTTTCCGTTGAATTTTTATTAATTATCAATATTCAGGACATTTGGAAAAATACATAAATAAAGGATAAAATAACAAAAAATGAAAAAAATATAAATTCCTAGAATTTTGATGACGAAGATAATAGTTTGCAGTTTATATTAAAATAATATGTGAGCCAGCAGGTTTATCTAGAATCTAAATAAATGTATGTGTATGCAAATTTTTGCTGAGTTTTATGTTTTTGAAAATGAAAGGTAGGTAGGTTGGTTTGGAATCTACTTCGCAATAACAAAAGAATTTTGTAAGTACATGAACAAAATTTAGCCAAGTCTTAACATAAGTTAACACCTTCATTACATACCTCAACGTTCTTCAAATAATTCTAAAAAAAATTAAAAAATTGTATGTCAGTTGATAAGTGGCTGAGTGTGTATGACGTAAACCCAAGGAATCTATGTGATTCGTAAAATAATGAGAATGACAGAGTTTTACGAGCAACTGCGTATTTGAAATTTAAAAAAAGCTTAAAGAAATCGGTAAGATAAATTCTTGGTGGTACATTGATTCATTTGTTTATTTCTCAATTCATGGTAACTAATATTTGTTCTCGAGAATTATATGTAATTTTAAGATTCCGAACCAATAATAGCAATCCTGCTTTCTGCATTTTTTGTTTGTTTTGCTGTTCCCCAGTAAAGCATTTTTTTCACTTCTCTTATAAGCAACAATTCAATTTGCTATTAATGCTATTACAAAATGTTGATATTTTTCGAAATTTTATGTTATAAATTTATGATACCCATGGGCATTCCTGGAATTGTTTATGGAAAAATTTGTCTTCGTATGCAAAAACTAAATCGAATTATTTACCTTTCAATTCAATAATTATTTTTCTGTTATATAAATATTTGTATTTTGTTTATATTTAACTATTAGAAATTATATTGTTGTTTGAAAAAAGTTACCGGTATTTTGAATAGTTGAATTATAATTTTTTGGTATGTATTGGTATTATTTAGGCTCAATATGAATTATAAATGAAGAAATACCGAAATCACGTTAATTGAAAATCCAATCCTTGAATAGAGACTTTCATATATAGAAATATGTTCACTTGTTTAGATTTTTTTGGATTTATTAATAACCGTCTCAGCAAGATAAAAAAATTTGATAAAAAAATTATAGCAATTTTTTCATAATGTCGTATTTCGTGTCAGGAACAATAACAAACTATTATTACCAAACATCCCTCTCTTTTGCGAAATTGCATTTTTTATATTTCGTTTCAAGTTTCTGTGTATTTCTCACTGCGTATTTTCCTCACTCATGTCCCAAGTCTCAACAGACCCTCAAAAATGACAAATTAATCTTTTGCTCCTCTTTTACTCATCAGGTTGTTATTCATAATATGCTGATTCTCTTTTTATTATTGCTTTAGAAACCATACCTATCTGTTGAAGCACAAAGATGTAATTTCATTTTGGTGTTATGACTCCCAATTGTTCTTAAATTTTTATTTTTTAATAATACTTTTATTTAAATTACAGAAATTTTTATGTACAATTTTATGTTTTGCTTACATTCGAACATTTTTATGTTGACGATCGCTTGACCATCTTTAATTATGAAAAGGCTTCGAGTCAAATTTGATTTCGGCTTTTAAGATAAACTAACGGCATTGGTGCAATTTGATTAAGTATATGAAGCATTTCACGTCGACTAAGTGTGACAAAAAAAATCAAAAAATCAATCAATAACTCACACTTTGGAAAGAAATAGTACCTAAACAAAAATGGAAACTATAACATTTTGTTAGATTTTTTTCCATAGATTAACATAAAAAAATTTTTAAAATTTTGGGAGGTAGTTTTTAGGGACCCCGGGAAAGATTCCGGAAGGGCGGTCGCCTTTGAGGCTGTTGAGGCCGGTAAATAATATTTAATTACCCAAAAAGACTAACGCATAAACATTTTATTTAATTCTCATACTAAACAAAAGCATAAATTTATTATAATACACACAAATACAAATGGCTCAATGTTATAGTTGAGACTAAATGGACTGCCAATCAACTCTAATGATCATTTCAATTCACAAATCAGGCAAACTGCCTCCAACCTTCTTGAATCATCACTAAACTTTAAAATAATTATAACTGTACATATTTATTGTTTTATTTAATTTAATTTATTGTTTTATTGAATTTAATTTAATGTTTTATTTAATTTTATTTATTGTTTTATTTAATTTAATTTAATTTATTCTTTTATTCAATTTAATATACTGTTTTATTGAATTTAATTGATTGTTTTATTGAACATAATTTAATGTTTTATTTAATTTAATTTATTGTTTTATTGAATTTAATTTAATGTTTTATTTAATTTTATTTATTGTTTTATTTAATTTAATTTAATTTATTGTTTTATTTAATTTAATTTATTGTTTTATTTTATTATTTATATTGTTTTATTAAATTTAATTTAATGTTTCATTTAATTTAATTTATTGTTTTTTTAATATTATTTATTGTTTTATTTCACTTCATTTATTATTTTATTTTATTTAATTTGATGTTTAATTTAATTTAGTTTATTGTTTTTTTAATTTAATTTAACGTTTTATTTAATTTAATTTATTGAATTTAATTTAATGTTTTATTTACTTTAATTTACTTTTTTATTGAATTTTATCTAATGTTTTATTTATTTGAAAATATTGTTTTACTGAATTTAACTTAATATCTTAGTTAATTTAATTTATTGTTTTATTGAATTTGTACAATTTAATTTCAAAGCTTGTTCAGATTGGTAAAATTTTTTAATTTTCATGCATGTTGGGGCGCCCCTATACTCAAACTTTGCACTTTAAAAAAATTCTAAAATAAGTTGTATTTTTATTAGTTTAAGGAAAGTCAAGAACACATTTTTCACATGCAAGAATTTCATTTCAAACTTGACACAATAGAAATTCATATTATTAATAACCTTTTTTTTCTCATAATATGCCAACTTTTTTCTTCTTTTAGTTTTAAAAAAAATGAATTTAAATAAAAAAAATCAGTATCATTCATAATTAATGATATTTTGTATCTAAATTTATGTAAAAATGTTATAATATTAAAAATATTATCAAAAATTCAGGTATCCGTTCCGATATAAACTTAAAACTTATTTAATTGATTTTCAAATATGTGGTTTTACATGTCGGCTTTATTTCTTGAAAAAAAAATCTCCATTAATCTCCGTCGTTGTGATTAATTATCTCCTTTCATCCAATAAATATTACTTATGCAAGACAATCTGCCGTGTGCAAACAAAACAAATGAATCCGGCTGAGAAAAATCACTCACGTTAAAAGTTTTCCACTACCAAATCAAAAACATAGGGTACTTTACAATTCAACCATTTATTAGCATTGCGTACATTTATTAATGATTCACGTTACCTTATTAATGATTCAACACAAACTCCTGCGCAGAATCAATCTACTCTATTTCAATATCTGTTTAACAAAAAAATATATTTGTTTCACATTGGTAAACGAAAACTAATAAAAACCATTTGATTAAACATCGAAATATAAGTTCCGTTAAATGTTTTAAAATAAAAAAAATGTATTACAGTGGAACAGACAGATAAACAGACAGATATTATTTATGAAATGAAATGATAGTTCGAGCTGAATGTGTGATTATGTGAGAACTTTGTGTTTTATAATTTAAAAAGAAATATTTAATGAATAGACTTTTTGGTCGCTACAATGAGTAAAAAAGCAAAAAATTGTGATGTTAGGTCGATCGTCCAAAATCAAATTTTATCTCATCCTTGCTCCAGGATGTTGGTCAACTATTGGTCAAGCACTGACCCTGATCAGAAGGACATCGATTCATTCCTTGAGCTGGAATTGAGATAAGACTAAGTTTGTCCAAAAACCAAACGGCTTTTTGTTTACATAATTATTTAATTGAAAAATAGTAAAATGTACAATTTATTGGTGATTCCGGTGATTAAAGAGACAACAAAATTTCACAAAAATAATTTTATTTATTTCAATATCCAAGGACAACTATGAATTCTATCTGAATTGGCAATACCAATATGCTTAAAACTTTTATATATAGCTATTCCTTATTAAACTTTACAAAGTAAACGATACTATGACTAGAATATTATAATTTAAATAACATTAAGAGATAAACATTATTTAGTCACCAAATCTTCTGTATCCGATGACCTGCTATGACTGCCAAAACTGGAATATTTCTTTAAATTTACACTGAGGTCTACAAATTGTATTGCTACGAAAAATTTGCACTCAAAAATATATATTATGCATAACATTAACATATCACTTATTGCACAACAAGAGCTTTGGATTTAGTAAGAATTTTAAGTAATGAATTTCTTGATGCCAAACTTCCACATTTAAGTCTAATAACTTTGTTTTTATCTCTATTGACTTTGATCTTTTTTTTTAGATGGCTATGTTCTTTTAAATATGTGTGCTCACATGGAGAGATTTTAGTATTTGATATACGTGTGTAACAACGCAGCGTATTCCAGTACTTGAAGAAACGAAATTATATATAAATTGTCTGGCTATTTTTGAATTTGAGATTTCTTATCATAGCTGTCTTAGATATGTAATGATCCAAAATTAAAAAATTGTTTCCGTTGCTTTGAGTCGTACTACTTGCAATTTGTAAATAAATCTTTTTCAACTAAATATGTTTAGTCACATTCGCCGGTTCATGTATAAATAGACGCATTCTTATTTGAGCGGTTTTCATTGAAAATTTTCGATTTATTTATTGATTTATTTATTTCAATTTAAATACTAGCAAACGGAAATATTTTCATTAACATGCTAGTTATAAAAGTAATATAAATTAAAGACAATATATAAAAAATAATATTAATAAAAATTACAATAAAGAGTTTAAATTTAGTTTATAAAAAGATAAAATTAGTGAACACCAAGAATGTTTAACAAAATTGAATAATATAAGAATAAAATAAAATTGATACCTTTAACTCCAAAAGTCTCTTCCCTTTTTCGTTTTTAGACTGCCAAACGGGACGATATATCACATTTTCTTTCAAGTTCTAACCCATCTTTGTTAGCCCTTATACGCTTTTTTCAGATGGAGGTGGAACTTCTTGCTTCTCTGACTCATTATATTTCCTGTACAGACGAAGACCAAACCTCTACTATTTCAAAGGGTAGGATAGGTGAAGTAAAAGTAGAATAGCCAATCTGAGGACAAGGCATAGAAACATGGATTATGTTTTCTTGTTAGACAGTGTTTAGTGATGTTAACCACAATCATACGCTAATCTGCGGATTGTATTGATATTAATTAGCCAGACCTCAAACAGTGCAGTCAAGGAATGTGATGCCAAATATTCATACATTTGTGTGTGTATGAAATGTTTTGAAGCAGCAGATTGCATGAAGCAAGAAGTATATCTAAACCTGCCATACTTAATAAAACAGACATGAAGGCAGGCATCACATAACAAAATTAAATGAAGTACCTTGTTGAACGAGCTTTCAGTTTTTGAGCTTTCGAGTTTTCAGATTCGCTGCTGTCCTGTAACACCCTGACACCCAGACATGGTGGATGTGGAACGGATCAGTCATGTCGCTAACAAATTCAAATTTATGTGGTTTGCGATTCCTAGAGAAGAGAATTTATTTTGATTTTTGTAGAGTCACATGGAGTCAATAGCTGTTAGTCCATTTACCGACGGTGTAACTAGTGTTTTCCATTAAATTTTCCATAGTTCCGGAATATTTCTTTTACAGGATATTTATTCTAAGTTCCATTTATTTATTCCGAGTTCCAACGAAGAAGTGACAATATCCTGCCTTTTGGTGTGTCTTGTAAGGTTTAGCAGTGGAACCTAGACCCCCAGATAGGAGCAAAGATTGCACTTACTAAAGTTAGAGAAATTGCCACTCTGACTGAACTCCGAAATCGCTCAGTCATTTGGAACCGTAAGGGTGTTCGGCAGTCAAAATATCCTAGTAGTGAGCAATTCATCACGAAA
>CAVNZG010000893.1:39641-70866 GCA_963693315.1 Diogma glabrata
AACCAGTTCGGCTTCAGGAAAGGACGATCAACTATCCATGCTATACAGGAGGTAGTAGAATCTGTTAAAGCAGCAAAACGAGGAAAAGATAAAGAAAAGGGATTCACCGCACTGGTATCAATTGACGTCAAAAATGCCTTCAACTCGATTGGATGGAAAGACATTATTGAAGCTTTGAGGAACAGATATATGCCAGAGTATCTCGTTAACATGATCGAAGACTACCTTAGTAATCGATTCGTGGTTTTCGAGGGAAAAGATTTTAAAATAAAGCAAAGCATGTCATGTGGTGTTCCGCAAGGTTCCAAACTGGGTCCTTTTCTATGGAACATAGTATATGACGGTCTGCTAAACATGAGCATGCCCGAAGAATCAAAGCTGGTAGGTTTTGCTGATGACGTCATCGCTGTATGCTCATCTGATCATCTGGACATACTGCAGATCCGTGTGACAGATTGTCTGGAGAGGGTTAAGAGATGGCTGGACCAAAAGGGTCTGCAAATTGCAATTCACAAAACAGAAGCTGTACTAGTGACTGATAGGAGAAATTTTATCAGACCAACGGTAGAACTGAATGGTGAGATAATCCCCTGGAAGAATCAAATCACCTATCTAGGGGTGGAACTAGACAAGAAAATTAGTTTCAAGGCACAGACGACCAAGTTAGCAGAAAATGGTGCTGGAGTGTGTAGTACACTATCTAGATTAATGCCAAATGTCAGTGGGCCATCGCAGACGAAAAGAAGAATTCTAACAGGAGTTACAACGTCAAAAATGCTGTACGCGGCACCAATATGGGCAGAATCCCTTAGCAAAAAATCGTATGGAAGAAATGCATGTTCGGTTCACAGATGTTCCGCTCTGAGAATAACATCAGCATACAGAACTGTTTCGGATACCGCAATTCTCGTGTTAGCCGGAACGCCACCATTTGACCTACTCGCAGCAGAAAGAAGCGAAATTTTCGTCAAATCGCAAGAAGAGTCTGTAACCAAAAGTCTAGTCAAAGCAGCGGCAAGGAGCTCGGTTCTCGACAAATGGCAGGAGCGTTGGGAAACTAGTACGACAGGTCGGTGGACGTTTCGGCTAATCCCAAATTTAAGAATATGGCTAAGGAGGAAACATGGTGAAGTGGACTTCTACACAACGCAGGCGCTGACGGGGCACGGGTGTTTCAAATCATATTTGCATAGGTTCGGAATACGTAGCGACAGCATCTGCGACCACTGCAAGAAAGAAGATGACGATGTTCTCCACACTCTTTTCGTATGTGAAACGTGGGAAAGTGCAAGGTATGCGGTAGAAAGTGCTCTCGGCGTAAAGATAACGCCTGAGAACATTGTTAATAGAATGATGGACACGGAGGAAAATTGGCATGCAGGAAAGGTGTTTTTCTCCACGATCATGAAATGCAAGCAGGAGTGGTTTAACGGAGGTGATGGCGAAGGAGTAGCGTAAGCTTGAAAGGGGGTCAATTGTGAAGTAATGCCGAAAGGTGGTTCCATGATTGATCCTGTCCAGATATGGGGGTTAGGGTTTAGTCTGCAAAAATCGGACACTCTTACATGTTAGTAAATGGTTCACATGTAAGGTCTTAAAGAAGATTCCCCCCTCCACAAAAAAAAAAAAAAAATATATATATATATATATATATATATATATATATATATATATATATATATATATATATATATATATATATATATATATATATATATATATATATATATATATATATATATATATATATATATATATATATATATATATATATATATATATATATATATATATATATATATATATATATATATATATATATATATATATATATATATATATATATATATATTTATATACATATGTATATATTATATATATATATATATATATAAATATATATATGTATATATATATATATGTATATATATATATATATATATATATATATATATATATATATATATATATATATATATATATATATATATATATATATATATATATATATATATATATATATATATATATATATATATATATATATATATATATATATATATATATATATATATATATATATATATATATATATATGTATATACACCCAATTCTGTTTTTACACGGTAGATACGTTCCAGGAAAAGACGTGTAAAAAAAACCGTGCATAAAAAGACATGCAGCACATAGAAAAAAAGGGGATTGGTTCCATACCCTTTATTTCTGTAAAAATAGGTAAAATAAAATGATTTGTACAAAAGAACTATTAAGAGTCTATATAAAGCTAAATTAATTTTTTTTGTGCATGTATGCACAGTTTATTTGATAAAAAAACAAAAACTAATCAGAGATCAGCAACAGTGTTGCTGGAAATCAAGATTTGATGTTAAATTTCGGTCGCCCACAATTCGTAAAGCATGCTTTTGAATATAATCTAAAAGAGCCTAGATCGAAATAGATGCACCACACAAGACTTGACGACAATATTCCATACATGGACGAATGTAGAACTTATAAATGTAGAGTAAATTATACAGAATGAAATATTTTACACATCTATTTAGGATGCTATTTGTTCGTCATAGATAGTAATGGAAGTATGATTGGGGAACTCGGTCTATGATCTGAAAACAATCAATAGCTGTGTTTTGGTGGAATTAGAATTGACTAAATTTTTTTACCCCAATCGGCGACTTTTTCTCGGTCCTCTCGGTCCATTTGTCGTGTTACTGATAATTTTCAACAGGTCGTTGATATAAATTAAAAATAGAGTGGGGAACAAAACTGAGCCTTGTAGAACACCAGTAATAATTAATTTAGACTCAGAAGAAAAACTATCGATGGATACCGAAATGTTTTGATCGGTGAGAATTTTGAATATGCTTTACGTCTACATGAAGTTGGCATGCCAGATTCTATCAAATGCTTTTCAGATGTCTAATGCGATAAAGTACGTTTCACCAAATCAAGCATGTTGTTCCAACGACGGGCTACATAGTTCAATATAAATCGGTTGTTTATAAAGGTTATCGGTGTTTATTGTAAGGCTTTTCGTATATAATTTGAAATATTACTTTTTTTGGGAAATGGCTAGTGTACAGCCAGTTCTAAAAAAGGAACGAAAACGGATCCAACAATTTACAAACCCATATCAAACTGGTCGATTGTAGCTAAAATATTTGAAAAAAAACATTAATTTTAAAAATATGAGGTTCTTAGTTGGTCAAAACTGTTAACTGGTCAAAAATACTTAAAGACAATGCGGTTTTCGCCGAAAGAAAGAGTGACGAAAAATGTACTTTCTTTGTCAAACATATCTGGAAAGAGTCACTTGAAAATTATAGTGAGACTTTCAGTGCTGTTTTATTGATATAGCCAAAACATTTGACAAAGTACAGCTCAACAATCTTATATGCAAATTGAGATACTATGACTTAGACGAGCAAATTATTTCCTGTTTAGATTTTTATATCTGAGCGTAAATTTCAAGTCAATGTCGACGGTTTTTCATTAGATATCTTTTCAACTAATGCAGGCCTTATTCAAAGTTCCACTCTATCCCCAACTGTTTCTTTTATCTATATTGACGTGTTGCACTCAACGACTCATTAAATCCATAGTTTTGCTAATGATGCACGCTTAATGCTTCTCCTGAAATACCTAATATATACTCAGCGTTTAATGACACTAGGTCAAATGTGATAGAGTCATTAATCATTGATTTAAAAACAGTAATGGAATCGGCTATTGCTAAAAGTGTTAAGTTCAACGCGAGCAAAACTCAAGTTTGCTATTTTTCTAGGTTATCAATATCTAATCCATTTCCATTAAAGTTTGATTCTTGAAGAAAAATGATCTTGAAGAGAAAGAATTCGTTAGACTTCTACGAGTTGAGATTAAAAATAATATTAAGTGGTATTCTCATATGTTTATCCTAACTGAGAAAGTTGTTCAAAAACTAATATTTTTGGGTCGTTGAGTTAGGTTTTTAATAACAAAATGCTTCTTTTAATGGAAAAGTTGTTTAATCGCCCCTACATGGATTATTGTTGTCACATATGGAGGGTACCATACAGGTCTTGATTGATTCTATACAACAGAGGGCTGTTAAATTGATCAGCAATTCAAATCTTACTAATGAGCTTGATTCTTGGTATGTCGCTGATTTGACGGTATTTTACATTATGGATAAACGGGCTTCTATCTAAATCAAATCGATTTTACCAAAGCCTGCAAACTTGACACGTTACACCAGAGTTACATAAGAGTATAATAAGATAAAATAATTTTCTTCCTCCAAACTTTAAGATTAGCGTTAAAAAATCTTCAAAGAAAATTGATCAACTGTACATACATACTTCTAGGTTCTAGGAATAGAAATTGAAAACAGTATGAAATGAAATTCTCATATTTTTCACCTAGCTAAGAACGCTGTTCAAAAATTGAGGTTTTTGGAACGATTTCGTAAGTTTTTCAATAGCGAACAGCTTCTTTTAATATATAAATCATTTATACTCCCTGCATGGAGTATTGTTCTCACATATGGGGTGTATCTGATTTTAGTAGTTTGAAGTAAATTGAGTTTGTTCAGCGCAGAGCTGTTAAACTAATTAGCAACTCAACTCTTATTAATGAGTTAGATTCCTTGCAACACAGAAGAAATGTTGCTAGATTCCTTGCAACACAGAAGAAATGTTGCTGATCTGAGAATTTTCTATTAATACATTGTGGATGAACAAACTTCCACTGAGATAATATCAATTTAACCTGAACTAGCAACCTATCGCGTAACACCAGAGTAAATTTTGTAGCCTATCCTTTTACACTTCATATAAAAAGGTTCAGAAGTGTTGCTTTTCAGCGTGATTTTTTCAGCTTCACACTTCATATAAAAAGTTTCAGAAGTGTTGCTTTCCAGCGTGCTTTTTCAGCTGAGTCTCTCATCTATGGAATGTCTCACCAGCAAGGGTTTTCCCTGATAGCTTTAATCCTCAAAATTTTAAAGATAACGTTCATAAATTTCTTAAAGAAACTTAATTTGTTCAAACTTAATTCTAATCCCTAGTTGGAGATGTTATCTTCGGATATTAAGAGACGTTAATTTATAATTTATTATAATTAACACTAAACATGCCTCTATATACAAAGAAAAAAAAAATTTCTTCAAAATTTAAACCGTGCTATTTCGAATAAAACCGTGTAAAAACGAATTTAAATTTTTTTTCTAAACCGTGTTATATCAAAACCGTCTAAAAAAAGACCGTGTAAAAACAGAATTGGGTGTATATATATATATATATATATATATATATATATATATATATATATATTTATATATATATATATATATATATATATATATATATATATATATATATATATATATATATATATATATATATATATTAAGCTTGCCAGATTTTTTTTGGAGGCATTCCGGGCCGGAAAATCCGGGCGGTTTTTTTATAAATCCGGGCAAAATCCGGGCGACAAGTGTCAAAATTTCCATTTGAAAAGCCGGGCGAAATACAAAATTTTTAAAAATCGCACAGAAAAGAAGAAAACAAAAAGACTATGTTTTTTCATAAATAACCTTTGAAAACTCTTTATTGCTTTGAAATGTTGAAATATATTTTGTTAATAATATTTTTAATTCTGTTTATTACAGAAAGAGTTCTATGATTAAATTGTCAACATTGTATTCAATCAATCTCCATCGAGGTCGATGACTGTCCACTCTCTTGAGTACCAAACAAACTATCAGCTCTCATTTTGTATTTTTCACTTCCAGCAACTTTTTGGAGAAAACCAGCATCTTCTTTTATTTTTGTATAAAACTCTGGACATGTCTCCTTCCAGTTGAATTTTACCATCAATTGTGCCCGAACGTTTTCCAGTGTCAATTTGCCTTTTTCTTTTGTCCAAATGTCATTGATGTGAGAAAATACGCGCTCAGTTGTCGTATTGGCCGCCGCTGGGATAACTAAACCAAACTCCACGATTTGCAGCAAACGATTGAACGAATGAGAGCACAATATATAAATTATAAAACGTTGAAATGATGTCAATTGTTTATATATTTTCATATGAAACATTGAAAATAACACGATTTAACATGTGAAACATATTTGAATAAGAAAGATACAGATTATTGAAATTTTGACTATAAAACGAATTAATATTATATATATTTTTTTTTTTTCAATGAACAAATGTTGGAAAAATCCGGGCGATTTCCGGATTTTGTTTAGAAATCCGGGCGTCCGAACCGGGCGATTTTTCAGCCAAGTTTTACCAAAAAAAGCCGGGCGAGTCCGGCTTTAGCCGGGCGATCTGGCAAGCTTAATATATATATATATATATATATATATATATATATATATATATATATATATATATATATATATATATATATATATATATATATATATATATATTATATATATATATATATATATATATATATATTTATATATATATATATATATATATATATATATATATATATATATATATATATATATATATATATATATATATATATATATATATATATATATATATATACATATATATATATTTATATACGTTATTGCGGGAAACAACCGAAACATATTTTAAAATGAATTATATTAATTTGCTGGTATTTATAATTTTTACTGGTTCAGGCATTAATCTTGTTGGGACTGAATTTTTAAAGACCTTCAGACTTCAGTATGTTTATTGAATGCTTTCGGCCAAATACAGGTTCACCACATACTTTAGATTTTCGAGGGTTGAAAATGATAAAGGCCAACCGATCAGTGAATGCGCTTTCTGGCGTTATTTTATTTAATGTTGATATTGACGACTCGGTTATGGTAAATTGCATTTTTACAAATCGTATTTGTATTAATTATTTATTTGCATTAAACATTTTTAGATAGATCTGAGAACTTACCAAATACAAAACGCTAAAGCATTCGAAAGTGCTCTAAAGTTTTCGAATATGAAATTTTGTGATATTTTGCGACAAGATACTTTTTTTTTACCTTAAATTGAAGAAAAATCAAATATTTCATGGAAGTGTCCAGTTTCAGCTAACGAGTACATAAACATAGTAAATGATTGGACTATTGATATAAAACGTTTTCCTTCATATGTCCAGTTTGGGACTTGGCATATGATTGTTCGATTAACTAAACAAGATGTTCTACTTTGTATACTGGAAATAACAGTTCGGATTGATCCAAGCTCAACATTTTTTGATTAAATTAAATTTTAATTAAAAACATCATTGCTTTTCGTTTAGTAACGAACATAAAAGTTTTTAAAAATCAAAGTTTTCCATGCATTTATTCTGTGTTTCATTGTTTGAAAAGTAAATAACTTAGTTATTGAAAACGACAGTTAAAAACGACATTTTCATTGCAAAGAAGCTAAAATAGCTGTTTAGGTATTAAGGGCGTAAAGTAGAGATTTTTTGCTTGAGAGTGAAATATTTGCTAGAGGCGTTAGCCAAGGGCAACAAACTCTCGAAAGCAAAAAAGATACTTTATGCCCGAGCTGCATACAAGATTTTTTGTACGAGTAAGATTCTGTATTATTTGTTTAAACTATAATACATATATTTACACAAAATAGAAAAAATATTTTTTGAGAAAATTATTTAATCCAAGTTTGCTTTTCATATTTATTGTCTTAAATTTCTATGGCAACCAATTTTTTTTTAAATTTCTATATTAATTTATTTAAAACTGGAAAACAAAATTTAGTTGTATTTGATCTATCGTATTGTCAAGTACACATATGCTTAGTAATAGTAGATTATACACCAAGGGAGGGAAATGCATGTTTTCCTCCCGAGGTGTGTTTGGAGCCCGAGGGCGAAGTCTGAGGGCTACAAATCACTGAGGGAGATAACATGCTCTCTCTCGAGGTGTATATACTATTTTTTGTACGACAAAAACCATGTTATACTATTTAAAATTAAAATAAATATTTATGCAAACCGAAAATATTAATATTAAAATTAATTGTTGTATAAATCAATTTTTGAATTTTTTAAAGTCGCTAGACATTTTGAAAATTATACTAAACATGCCATGATTTTCTCTATAAACTTCATACAATAATTTATTTGTTTTTTCTAATTTTATGATTATTTTCCGGGCGATTATTTTACGGGCGGCAAAGTAGAAAAATACACTAATGTTTTTTATAGCAACGGGCTTTTATTTTACGGACGTTAAGTTCATCTTTCAGTCACGATAACTAGGATGTAAAATGTGTTTTACGATTCGTTTGTGCGTAAAAATATTTACGCTTTAGGTCATTAAATCGTAATTTTAGGCATTGTTATTTCAATAGGAAAAACAGGGCTGCTTTACACACAATTTTTGAATCGTAAAATTGCATTTTGCGGTTTACTCGTACAAAAAGGCTGTTTTGCTCTAAATTACACAAGCATTAATTGTCTGTACTAAAAAACAGACATACAAGTTAACGTGAGATATCACATACCACTGGCAATAGCAATGAGATATCACTAGCCAGGGTGATATCTTAGGGGTGGTGGCGGATGAACTGTATTCAGTCAACGGTAGCACCCTCAATCTTAGCTGTGAAATAATCCTTGATGGTGAGACGTTATTGCTTCCTTGAAGAAACGAGCCTTCATATAACTATGTGTGGGCTTTAATCTTCAAGAAAGACCAGGATCAAGGAATATACAACCGGCTGGGTTATTGGCAATTACATTTTTGTTTTGTTGCAGTAAATTTTTGTAAAAATTTGCTATTTACTTTTTAATTTATTTTTATTTTATCTATGATAGAATATAAAATATTGGCCTATGTCATGTTTTGTAAGTGATAGGATTTTTTGTTTAGTTATCCATTCTTTAACAGAAAATATAAAAAAACAAAAAAAGAAAGATTTACGTCCATCAACACCTTTGAACGTATGTTGTTGTGGGACCTTGGTTTTTAAAAGGTTTTTATTTGTTATTATGACACATACCGCATTCACAGCGACATAGCAAATTAGTAGATAGTAAATTATAGTTTGTATTTTGGCATATTTAATATGAGTTTAAAACGTAGATTGTAATGTGAATCGTAAGTATTTGAATCGTTTGTAATGGTAGTAAGCCTAGATATCAAATTAGTTGTAAAATTTTAAAATAAAAAGTGTTTACAGCACAGATTTAAATTAAATCTACTAATTTTCTATGTCGCTGTGAATTCGGTAACATATTGTAACACAACTACTACACAACACATTTTATTAAAAAAGAAATATATATATCGCGAAGCATTTTTATTCAACTTTCGCTAACAATTAAGAACATGACTCAGTTGTGCTACTAGCATTACACATTTGATAGTGTCATTAATATTTTTAATACCTTAATATTTTTAATACGCAGGTGCAAAACTTCTGGTACTTTTACTTTTCAGTTTAAGTTATCAACTAGTACCTCGATTACAACAATTAATTTTCGATTTTTCTCCTGTATTTGTCTTACGACATTTGCAGCGCCTTATTTTTACTTCCGACTTTCATTATAACTTTGTTTTACAACATTTCAATGTATTTTTCACAGTGTGAATTGCAACGACTGTAGTTTTATCAATGGTCAGGCCAACTGAACAAAAATTAATACCTACGAACCCAAAGATAAAATTACTTCAATTAAGAATATTTCCAGTAGCTGCAGTTTGGTCATTAAAATTTACTATGTAGTATTGCATGAATTGTAATAATCCAACATCTCAGATGCAAATCGTGTTTTTTAATTAAAATAAATCCAATCAATTAAAATCTAAAAAATAAAGTAATGTGGAAATTGCCATTTAACATGGATTTAAAATCATATAAACTATTGAATGTTGAATAACAAATCCAGTTTAAATTTTAAAATGAATTATATGCATTTACTGATTTGTGTAGTTCTTACTGGACCAGACACTAAGTTTGCTAAAACTCAATTTTTAAAAACCTACAGTATATATATTGAGAACATTAAACCAACCGCAGATTCACCACACATACTAGATTTCAGAGGATTGAAAATGATAAGAATTAACCGATCAGTAAATGCACTTTCTGGCAGATTTTTATTTAATGTTGATATTGATGAATTAGTTATGGTATAATTAATTTTTACTACATAATACAAGAAATAGTTATGTTTTAATTTAATTTAGTTTTGGTTATTAATTCTTTTTATAATTTTAGATAGATCTAAGAACATATAAAATACAAAACGGTAAACAATTCGAAAGTGCTTTAAAGTTTTCAAATAAAAAACTTTGTGATATTTTACGACAAGATACTTTTGTTTTGCCTTCAATTGAAGAAAAATCAAATATTTCATGGAAGTGCCCAATTTCCGCTAATGAGTATACAGTAAATGATTGGACTGTTGATATGAAGCGTTTGCCTTCATTTATTGAGTATGGTACTTGGTATCTAATAGCTCGTTTAACAAAACAAGACGCTCTACTTTGTATAATAGAAATAAAAGTTCGAGTTGAACCAAGCTCGTTTGCATTTTAATAATAAACCATTTTTGCATTGCTTGAAAATTAAATATTTCAGCAAGTGCGCTAATTAATAAAACTAAATAATGAAATATTTATTGGAAACATTTATTTCATTAATCAACACATATTGTTACTTTTATTTTCTATCAAAATTTGATCCTAAAATACGTTTGTTTTCTTGAGTATATTATAAAAGGATAAACGTTTTAAATTGATTGATGTAATAAGCTGCCTTAGCGCAGTGTACGTGGCAGTTAAATTTGTTTTTTTGAATGATCTTAATCTCTGATGATTGAATGAATTATTGTGCAATGATCATTTAATAAACGTGTTTGTAAGATACTTTTGCCGAGAAAATTATAAGTCAGGCGTACATCATAGTCACAATAGAGCTTTTATTAAGCTCGAAATGTTGATAAAGCTGTATGTAGTTGTATGATAATTCAACAATTATGTATTCAAATTTATTACAAATATGACAGTTAAAATACGCCTGCAAGTGTAAAATCCCATCTAAAAATTAGCATATACTCATTGGATTTTAAATTTTGGATAAAAGACTGGGTCCACCGATCGGAAGTCCAACTTGCTAGAGTTAGCTACTAAATCGGTCAACACTCATTAAGTATTTATAATTAAACTGAACAAAAAAATTATAAAAGCAAAATATATTTCATAAAACAGCAACGACATGAATCCCGCAACTAGAACTATAAAAATTGAGTTTAGAGCTCGATAACTCTGTTATATGTAATATAATAAAATAGTCAAAATACGCATTTATTTGACCAAAGTAGACAACATAAAAAATCAAGTCATAACAATAAAAGTTTTTTAATTATCATGTCACCATAAAATATTTAACCACAAAGCATAAACATTTAAATTATATTACATATATATTTATATATATATATATATATATATATATATATATATATATATATATATATATATATATATATATATATATATATATATATATATATATATATATATATATATATATATATATATGTATATATATATATATATATATATATATATATAAACATATATATATATATATATATATATATATATATATATATATATATATATATATATATATATATATATATATATATATATATATATATATATATATATATATATATTATAATTGCTTTTTTTTGGGCGACAATTCTTTTTTTCTGGTGCCCCACCAAAATTTTGTTGGAAATACCCAAGAAAACGTCCTCGTAAAATATGAGCCCTAAAAATTAATGTTTAGCACTCGGCATCAGCGTTTGAAGATTTTCCATACAAAATACATGTAAACTATAGTGTTTTTTAAAAAAAAATTACAGCTCAGCGGCATTTTATACTATTTCAAAAAGGAAAAAAGCCACTAACTCAGGACTAAATTATCTACAAAAGTGCCTAAATAGATGTAACTGTAACTTACACCGGTGACACAGTACAGATCACTAAAGTCAGTTTTATGTGTTCTTCTTGTTCTTTTGTTTTTATTGCATAAATGGCTAAAGCTATAAGAAAAATGTCAATAACAAAGTTGTAGTTAATTAAGTTTCCTACAAAAAACTTACAGTAACCGAATCTCTATGATTGATATTTCTCGAGATAATAAACTTTTATTATTTTAGAACTTGCGATTTTCATAAATTGATGACGAAAATCTCTTAAAACATCCATTTTAATAAAAGCTTATTATCTCGAGAAATATCAATTATAGAAATTCGGTTCTTTTGAGTTTTTTGTAGGAAACTTAACTAACAACAACTTTGTTATTGACATTTTTCCGATAGCTTTAGCCATTTATGCAGTAAAAACAAAAGAACAAGAAAAACACATAAAACTGACTTTAGTGATCTGTACTGTGTCACCGGTGTAAGTTACAGTTACATCTATTTAGGCACTTTTGTAGATAATTTAGTCCTGAGTTAGTGGCTTTTTTCCTTTTTGAAATAGTATAAAATGCCGCTGAGCTGTAATTTTTTTTTTAAAAAACACTATAGTTTACATGTATTTTGAATGGAAAATCTTCAAACGCTGTTGCCGAGTGCTAAACATTAATTTTTAGGGCTCATATTTTAGGAGGACGTTTTCTTGGGTATTTCCAACAAAATTTTTGTGGGGCACCAGAAAAAAAGAATTGTCGCCCAAAAAAAAGCACCCTAATATATATATGTATATATATATATATATATATATATATATATATATATATATATATATATATATATATATATATATATATATATATATATATATATATATATATATATATATATATATATATATATTTATATATATATTGTATTTAGTTCTTTCCATCTTCTGGCACTCCCACTCGGAACTGAACTATATTAAAAGATACCTTAGCTTACCCTTATCTGAGCCATCCCATGCCTTTTAGCTGCTGAGTTCCATCAGTCCCAGTTTATTTGGATTCTTTTTATTTCCATTACTTAAGCGGAGATTTTGGTTATAAACCAATTTCTCCGCTTAAGTAATCCAATTTTTTTTGTTATTAAAGTAGCTCTAACTGACTGAAAATTTATATAGCCTGTATCTGGAACAAACTTCTTAGCTATGAAGATAACAATATGCAGTCTGCTTCAGCAACACCAGACCTGGGTACCTTTCTTTTTGAAGTGAAAACTTCTTTAGCCGCGCTATGCAATTTCGTTTGAGGTAAAATTTATATATTCGCGTTACCAATTTTAATATGCATTTTCGAAGAACAAAAAAATATTTTTTTTTTAATATGAAACACATCTATTATTTCTTAACGTTTCAGTTTGCGATGTGGATATCGCGCTCGATTGATGTTCTGTAGGTCGTGAGTTCAATTCATATTGGGTACATATATTTTTAATAAAAAAAACAATATTTTTAATTTTTATTAAATACCATTAAATTTTTTTTTTTTTAATTCATGAATTCATAAAAATATTAAAAATTTCTTTTTACAAATTTTAAAAAACTGATTTATAATGCGGTTTTTTAAAGTTATATTTGTTGTCTTTTGCAATTTGCATTTGAGTCATCATGCTAAATAAATATTGAATTTATATAAAATTGAAAGTATGTCTCTTTGTCCATTGTCCTTTGTCCTTTGCATTAATTCATTAATCATCATGAAAATTTGGAAAGTTGTTGTGTACACTTAATTTGCTTTTTAATTAACTATCGTTTTAAACGGTAGTTTGCTTTGATCAATGTTTTTTTTGTTGAACATAATTTTTATGAAATTAAATATAACGAAAGATAGTATAACCTGAAACAATTACATTTGTATATCAAAATTATATGTATTTGAATTTAACACATCATGATGTTACAAATTTTATCATCTTCACCTTCAATATGTTGTTGGTTTGGAATTGTATTTTTTTTTTTTTTTTTTTAATAAAATGTGTTGTGTAGTAGGAATTACAATATGTGTCACAGTAACATAAAAAACCTTTTAAGACCAAGGTCCCACAACAACATACGTTCAAAGGTGTTGATGGACGTAAATCTTTCTTTTTTTCTTTTTTTTATATTTTTTGTTAAAGAATGGATAACTTAACAAAAAATCCTATCACTGACAAAATATGACATAGGCCAATATTTTATGATAGAATAGAGAAAATAAAATTAAATTAAAAAGGAAATAGCAAACTTTTACAAAAATTTGCTGCAACAAAACAAAACTGTAGTTGCCAATAATCCAGCCGGTTACATATTCCTTGATCCTGTGACGCAGCGTCTTTCTTATAGATTAAAGCCCACACATAGTTATATGAAGGCTCGTTTCCTCAAGGAAGCAATAGCGTCTCACCATCAAGGATTATTTTACAGCTAAGATTGAGGGTGCTACCGTTGACTGAATACAGTTCATCCGCCACCACCCCTAAGATGTCACCTTGGCTAGTGATATCTCACTGCTATTGCCAGTGGTATGTGATATCTCACGTTAACTCGTATGCCAATAGCAGGAACTGGAGTACGCGGGGTTGTCACACCCGTAGATCAAAAATAAAAAATAATTTCAAAACAGTAAAAACTGATCCCTCCATGCGGGAATGTAATACATGTTTCTAAAATTAAGTGAAGACTTAATACTTGTAACTTGATACTTGATAACACCGATTATATCGATATTGAGCTCACAATACGAGACGAAAATCGCATAAATTCTATACAAAGAAGCATAGCTTATGTATGATTAAACAGGAGTGGCAATTATGATAAATAAAATAATTAAAAATCGTGGCACTTAGCCGATAGTGATTTGCAAACGGCAACAATGCGCATTAATACCAATGAATTTACTTAGCTTTCCGCAGGAAGATTTGTAAATTTTTAATTCTTGATCTATGGGTGTGACAACCACGCGTACTTTAGTCCCTGCTATTGGCAGGGTTATCTTGAGATATCGTATACCACTGGCAATAGCAGTGCAATCTCATTAGCCAAAGTGATATCTTAGGGGTGCTGGCGGATGAACTATTTTCAATCAACGATACCATCCTTTACTCTAAGTTATGGAATATTCTTTGATGGTACGCTATTTTTTTTTAAATAAAATGTGTTTGGTAGTAGAAATTACAAGGTGTGTCACTACAATATATAAAAAACTTTTAAGGACAAGGCCTTAAACAAACCTCAAACAACCTCAAACTCCTAAAAAAAAATATGTCAATCTTGAAATCCGTGAACATTAGAACTCAAAATCTAATGAACCGATCCTTTTGAAAATTTGAACATCACTTCTTCACATATGTAAATCAACAAGTAATCAGAAGAGTTTATTTTTTCATTTTTTTTTTTGCTTTTTAATAACAAATTAACCGCGATTTTTTGAGCTAAAATCGCGTTTTTCACTTCCAAGTGCTGCAAAAAATAGAAAGAAAAAAAACTCTTCCTGATTACTTCGAGAAATACATCACCTTTAAAATGCATATCAATATCATCATTTTTAATTTTTATTTTTCTGACATACTTCAAAAGTTGTGCAATAATATGTAATTAAATTTAATAAAATTATATTACTCATGTTGCCGCAAAAAATTCACAAAATATGCTTTTTTTTCGTCTTTAAAGCCCTACCCCTCTCCCCTCCTCTTAAGGTATTTGAAATAATAATTATAAAAAACAACGGGATCTGTAATAAAAATATCGATTGCAACTCAATCGATAGCAACTTTCACTTTATTGTTTATATCATTGATGAAACTCACTTTACAAATTCAAGAACCGAAGAATTTGGTTCAACACTTACTCTCATTTCAAGTATAACTAAGAGAACATTTTTTTTGTATGCATGTACAATAATTATCCATTCACCTTGTTCCATGAATCCAGGTAAAGTATTCATATTAACAACCCAATTGTCAATCCAATATTCATTAGCTGAAATTGGATACTTTGGTTGTAAGTTTGATTTTGGAACAACTGTAGGATAAAGAAAAGTATCCATTGCAATATTATCACAAAATCTAGTACCCGTAAACTTTATAGGACTTTCAAATCGTTTACTATTCACAATTTTATAAGTTTGTAGATTTATCTAGAATAATATGAAACATTTGAAAATTTACAAATAAAAATTTAAATTAATTACCAAAAATGAATAGTCTATGTCAAAATTTGATTTCCAGCCTCCAGAGAGCCTATAACGATGCTCGACGCATCGATTAAATCTATTCGTTTTTAATCCTCTTAAATCAAGAATATTTGGTGATGTCCGGACATACTCGACAAATATATTGTATGGCTTTGCATATCGAGTCGTAACTAATTGAATTTTAAAATTTATGAAAACGATCCAACTAAAAAAGTCAAATAATTCATGACGTTATACTGATAAGTGATAAGTTTTTTTTTATCTATATGAATGATTTTTCTAAACACAGGATCGTACATTTTACATAAAATTTTAAGTGCATGTTTATTTGCAGTTTATTTTTATAATCCAAAATAACATCCAATGTATTGATACCTACAATGTAACGTTAAATAATTAAGATTTGATAGCTTACAATTTATAATGGAAGCGATTAATTTAATTTAAAAAAAAAAAGCAGAAAATATTTATAATTAATGTTGTCAGTTGTAGCACCTTTGTGGAAATTCATTCAATAATTCATAAAATGCATGAAACAGCCTTAGTCTTTTCCACATAAAATTTTTAATTTAATAAAATTTTAATGTCGTCGACTAGTTTCACGAATTAACACATTACCAAGACTAAATTGCATAAAATAATCGAAAAACATCCACAAAAGTTATTTAAATCTCTAAGATAGTTACCCGTTTGCCTAATGTATACAGTCCTACACTCCACACATTCCATACGGTAGATATCAGCTTTAAGAATAAGATCCGTCTGATTTTTTGTTTGGGAGACTTCCAAAACCTGCACTGGATGACTGAGCAACCCTCAAACAAATTAGATAGAACGTGAGATAAAGATATAAATACAAATATTGGTTTGTCAATGTCATTATATGCCACATTTTGGGTATAAATTTGAATATGAAAAAATTAATTACTTTTTAGTCCAGTTAAGCGATCAATAACATTAATTTCATAACTATTATTAACAGTAATTTGTCGGATCAAATTCGACTCCACATTGCGTCGACTTGGGGATAACGTAAACCTGAACGCAAAAAGCTTATGACCAAGGAGGCTATATAAATTTTCCGATATGACTGAATCTGAATAAGTCTTCTTTTTGAAAATATCAAATTCGAAACAAACATAGTGAATTTTAAGTTAACATAGACCCGATTTAAAAACCCAAATAATATTCAAGTGTCATCTGTCAGTCCCCCTAAAACCCACCAAAACATCATTTAAATACCTAAACCAGAGAATGCCAAGACTGCTAGATATGGTATATTGACACACCAAACTTACATTTCAGTCTATTTTGAGGCTGTGAAGTTAAACAAAATGATTACTCCCATCTTCCAAAAATATGTTTTATAAAACATAAATCAAAATGAATAGAAAACAAAATTATTTAATGATCACTTTGTATAAGACATCCCAAAAACTAATTAATTCTTTCAAGATTCGACAAAAACACTTCATAACTGTGGGCTGTTGTTGTGATATCATTAAAAGAATAAAAAAAGAAAATCCACCGGCGGTGATTAACCGGAAGTTGCAAAATTACTCTAAAGATTACAAAAACCTTATGCACTAAGTTTCAACAAAATTGAATGTCAGAACTGAATGTCATTGAAGGTTCAAATAAACAGTTGTTCAGGCGATAAACTCACTACTACTTGATCCCTTTTTCAACTTTTTAAAATAACTCTAGATCTCTGTTACTCAAACTCAAGTAAACCTGTATGCGTTTGTAGCTTATTTTCATACCAAAGTTTCACAGTGTTTTCACATTTTCTTACAAAACACAAAAATCAAGAAAGCAACTGTTGAAAAAAATTTCATAATGAATAGCTAACATAATGGCAAACAAAATGGTAGGTCAATGGTTTTGATAACATTATTCGTTCTCATAATATTTGCAAGAAAATTTCAGTTTTTTAAACCTTTAAAAAAGAAATAAGCTGATTTCAGTAGAAAACGACTGGGCTCTAAGTTACGCAAAGATACATCGATTTTGACCATTTCCATTGAAATCTGGTCACCCGTTGTTAAAGCGTTAAATCATTTTTTCTACATACGGCGATACACACGCACACACATACATACAAATATACAGACTGTCAGCTAAAAATAGCTTAAACAGCTTCGGAGGTCTTCAAACGTAAAGATATTAGAAAAATTCCGATTTCAAAAATCGGCCCTTAAACATTACCTTCCCATATCGGAAAGTTAAAAATACAAATTTAAACCGGAAGTGAGAAACTGGCAATTAGTATGCAGAAACATTGTAAAAAAATAATGTATCAAATTTGAACAAAAAAGAATATCAGGATTAAAATTTATTGATGTTTAAAATTACTAGTTGCTGGAGGGATCCCCTTACCCAAGGAGGGTGGATTGTCTTTCGAATAACAGATTTTTTTTTAAATCTAATAACTTCTTATCCTGATACTCAATTTTAAATAATTAATTAGCTCTTGAGCGATGTTTAATGGTAAGGATGATACCGGCGGATAGAGTTAAATCTAGAGTGGCTATCTAAGTTTGTGTGATGGACTATGTCAAAAGAGTGTTCATACGAAACTCAAAGTACCACATACTCAGTAATAATCTACAAAACAATAACTTCCCAGATACATCCGCTGTATCGAGAAAAACGAAGGGCAAATGTGATAAAGACGTCAGTTTCTCCGGATCTAAGTTATTGCACTGGGGGTTTCTCGTTATGCTTTCGATATAAGAGAAGTAGTTTAAGAACTTAAACTAAAATCAACAATATGGTAGGATCACCGTTTAAGGTCCAAGCAATGCGATTAAAGGAAATTAAACAGGAACCCAGGAAGTGCGAATAAAATTCGCTCGCCAAGGTTTCCGTGAATGTAAAAGAACACAATATCAACAATAATTGACATAAAGTTGTGTTGTAAAGTCTTTATTTGGCCAGATTATGGACGCATAACAAAATAAATGTTTAATCATAAACGTCAATAGTAAAGGTCAATCACATCTACATTGATCAAAAATGACCCAAAAAATGTTACTTGAGGTTAAATCTTATCCATAGCTGTTTATGTTAACTAAAGAAAGATTTAACCAGCTTGTAAATAGTTTAAATTGAAAATATTTTGTCTATAAATCAGCGTCGAAATTTAGGGTAGGGGATACATTCTAAAATAGCACTTTTTTTAACAATAACTCAAAAACTGTGCATCGCAAAATTCTAAAAAAGATTGCAATGTTTCTTAAATTAGGTGCCCTTTCAAATGACACCCCACTCATTTAGGCTAAAAAATATTTGGTTTTTCCTCCCCATTCCTATCCCCAAAAAACACAGGAATAAAATTATTTTATACTTCGATATAATTTTCGTTCAAAATTTACCAAACTTCCTGTCCCTGTGAATTTTTTTAAATTTTTCTGTCAATTAAGCTCGAAATCCAAGGGAGGACCAACTTTCGGTTGCACTTTTGTGACAATAATTCAAAAAATATGCATTGAAAAATTCTAAAACTAGTTGCAATGTTTCTAAAATCATGTGTTGTTTCAAATGACACCCCACTTGATCTGGTTTTAAATGATGTTTTTACCTCTTCTCATTCCTACCACCTTAAACCCACCCGCTAACCAATTAAGCACATACTTGAGTACGGGGAATGTTTTGGACCCACAGTTTATATGTCACTGGCCGAAATTTGCGACAACTTGTTTCTTCGAAAAAAATAGGTAAGGCTTTTAATATTTTACAATATTTTTGTCAAAAAAAAAATGGAAAAATATGCTGGCAGGAATCTCTAGATACCCATTTAATCGAAATTAGTCAAAATACCAGGTTTGCTACCATAAACAGGCCATAAATCGGAAACATACGAAACGAAAATTGGGGCTATTAGAAATATAATTATGAGTATTTGACACTTTTCTATATTATTTCATTAAAAGTACTCTATCATTCCAAATATATTTTAAGATTTTCGATTAAGTAGGGTCGGATTTCGAGGCAATAAAACATAAAAAAACGTCATTATTGAAAATTATACAAAACGGTGGGGTGTAAAATTCCAAAATACATTTTTAAGAAATATTGAAGTGGAGCTCTTTCATATGATACCCAACTAGTCCCTGGGCCCACGCCGATTTCATGTGATGATTGCCACATATTTTATACTTCGTGAGGCGCTTGTCCTTGACGAGCCCGAAAACGTTTGTTCTGAAATTTTCTTCAAATCGGCCGCTTTTTCGTTCGGTAAGCTCCAAAAAATCCCGATCGCCGGGTTCTTGTAGTTTTTGTTTTTACCTATGTTGGAAATCTGATTTAGAACACCAGGGTAGCCTTGTCCGACAAAAATTTGTCTGCTATTGTCTAGTCCGATAACGCAAACACCCAAATGTTAGTTGTCGGACTCGATAATAGCAGACACATTTTGGTCGGACCATCTTACCCTCGTATTCTAAAACAAATTTCCAACCCCCATATTTAAAAAAAAATGTGGTAGCAAATTTACAAGATCGCTGGCAATCGGCATTTTTCGGAGCTTGCCGAACGAAAAAGTGGCCGATTTGAGAAAAATCGCAGACCAAAAGTTTTCGGGCTCGTCAAGGACAAGCGCCTCACGAAGTATAAAATATAAGGTAATCATCACATGAAATCGGCGTGGGCCCAGTGACTATACTCGTTTCGATAAAAAAAAGTATTTTCTCAAAGGCTTCACATCGTACATGTGTAAAACAAACTAAAACAACTTTATTTATTTTTTAACCCATCATCTTGAGTGGATAGGTTTGTTTTATAAGCACCTCAAATTTTAATTGTTTACGAGATAATCGATATAAAGCGAAAAACCCCTTGTATACTCTCACCAACGGGGTTCGTTATAAAAAACGGAACCCTAAAAACGACCCGTTATCTGAAGCAAGGTAAACCTACACCAAACACACTAAAATATATTCCATTTTACCTATTTTGAAGACGGATGTGTTCTAAGGAAATCTACCGACTAATTTTTGAAATGGGAGGAGAATATATTTATGATAACATATTTTCTGACATTGACTTGCATCTTGAACTATGAATGCTGCCATCTTAGAAATTTCAAAGTTTTAGCGGCTCTAGAATGCTGAAAACAGTAAATTGTGAGCCGAACGAAAACAAGAACAGTATGAAGAGCTTGAAAAATGGCAAGTTTCCATTGAGTGATATCAGTCAACTCAGCATCGTTTGGTGTAAGCTTAAAATAGATCTTTCGATTGACAAGTTTCATGTTTAACACTTTGTCATGCAAATACGAAGGCAATTAAAGTCATCGTCATGAAAAATTTTATCATTTAGGTGGTAAAATGTGGGATATCTGGAATGTCTATCAGTTAAGAATTTACAGTTTAAAATTATGAAGCGATTTGATGAAACTTTGGTAAAAGGTTGCAATTAGAACAAGAACATATTGTTTACCTCTTGAAGCACATCGATCAACATGCCGGGAGGCCTTCGCGGAACCCGTTTATTTGAAACTGTAGTAACTTCAATTCCTGATATTATGTAACCTTAGAACATAAGTATTTAGTATGATTTCCAATAGTCTTGCGCCCCAACTTTTGGTAAACAAATTAAATGTTTACTATATTTCAAGTGTTTCAAATGTTTTACATATTTCAAATGTTTTAAATGTCTCAAATGTTTCAAGTGTTTAAAATTTTTCAATTGTTTCACATGTTTCTAATGTATTAAATTGTTCACATGTTTTAAATGTTTCAAATGCTTCAATTACTGCCAATGTTTCAAATGTTTCAAGAATTTTATATGTTTCAAATTTTTAAATGTTTCACATGTTTCAAATGTTTGAAATGTTTTAAGTTTTACAAATATTTCAAATGTTTCAAATGCTTCAATTGCTTCCAATGTTTCAAATTTTTCAAATATTTTAAATGTTTCAAATGTTTCAAATGTTTCAACTGTTTCAAATGTTTCAAATGCTTCGAATGTTTCAAATGTTTCAAATTTTTCAATTATTTCACATGTTTTTAATGTATTAAATGTTTCACATGTTTCAAATGTTTCAATTGCTACCAATGTTTCAAATATTTCAAATGTTTCAAGTATTGTAAATTCAAATATTTCAAATGTTTTAAATATTTCAAATGTTTCAAATGTTTCAAATGTTTCAAATGTTTTAAATGCTTCAAATGTTCCAAATTCAATGCTTAAAATTTTTCAATTGTTTCACATGTTTCTAATGTATCAAATGTTTCACATGTTTCAAATGCTTTAATTGCTTTCAATGTTTCAAATTTTTCAAATTTTTCAATTGTTTCAAATGTATCAAATGCTTCAAAGGTTTCAAATATTTCAAATGCTTTAATTGCTTTCAATGTTTCAAATTTTTCAAATTTTTCAATTGTTTCAAATGTATCAAATGCTTCAAATGTTTCAAATATTTCAAATGCTTTAAACGTTTCAAATGTTTCAAATGCTGCAAATATTTTAAATTTGTTTCAAATGTTTCAAATGTTTCAAACGTTTCAAATGTTTCAATTGATTGAAGTCTTAAGTACAAAATCTGACGATAATTCTATCTCCAAACACATAATTCAACGGATTGAACATGTTCTGTCATAAATCTATATCCATTAAATATCAGTACAAATATAACCTAAACAATTAAATTTAAATAAATGTTCATCCAATTAAAATAATAATATAATATTCCGACAAGATCATGATCAATTTTCTATCATTAAATTTTTATTTTAATATATTTTTTTTCTTTTCTTTATGTTTTCATTATTACTTCCTTTCACTTTTCATGATCATAACAAAAACCAGACCGATCAACATAAAATACTTGAAATTGTAATAATTATTACCTTCCATTTTGAAATGCAAATTTCCCACAGTTTTGGTTCTTGAATCTCTTGTTATTGTTCTTTGGTGTTGTTGTTGTACTCGAACTGAACCGGCTCTAATCAGATTACAAATTCCATGTATTTGGAAATTCAAATGCTAACGAAATATAATAATTTTTGTTTTGTGTTATATCGCTGCCTCTATTGTCTTTTGTTGGTATTTTGTTGATCAATAAATTTTTGTTGCTGTTGTTTATTGAAATTAATAAAATTTAAATAAATTAATGCCAAAATCAAGGTTCGTTGACTGACGATGTTGTTGGATGAAATTAAATAAGATTTATTTGTTTTGAGTTATTTTCAAATGACATGTACACAAAATTATGATAAATATTAAAGAAGTTTTAAATTATGTTGTACAAAATATTAGTGTGGGATTTTGTTTACCTATTAACTATACTGGCGTCATATAATTATTTAGTGAATGGTTATTTTTATAAAATAAAATTCTATCAAAAACAATAAAGTGCTTGGAACCATTGTATTTATTAATTAAAATATTTGTATATCAGAATACCATTTTTAATTGTTTATCATTTATTTTATGTTTAACAGTTCTTCCTCACCTTACTTAACACACTGAAACACACTATATTAAAAAAAATTCTAATTGTGGCAATTTGATAAAATGATTAGCCATGTTTCCTGATATCTATTTAATCGCCAGTAAAAAAGTAAATGATTGTAATTTCAGATTACAAATGACGTTTTTTTTGCTACAGATTACCGAAGTAAAAAATTGATCAATGAAACAAAAAAAAAATTGTGGAATCAACATTTTTGTTTTCGTTGAACATTTTATTATCCACGCTAGGGGAATATAACTTTAACGAAAATTTCATGGACATTTTTTTATTTAAAAAACACGTGTCTGTCATACAAACTAATTTTTTTTACCAACATACTTGTTGGAAAGTAGAAAAGGATAATATGGAGCTGATTTCGATGGGACTTGTGATTTAGCATTATTATATAGGTTTGTGACTAAAGATCAAGTTTAAATTTGCAAAAATGTTGTAAATGCAATTTAACTTTTGCAAAATATTATATAGTAATTGCAGACTGATAATTGTGGTTCTGTTTGTAATTCTGCTCAAATATTTGCCGCAATAAATGTTGACGTCTTGTTCATTTCAATTGTCTCAAAATCCTGGCTGTTGACTGTCTGCAGTACCTACGTATGAATTCTAAGCTTCTAAACTGAATTTTAATTAGTATGTGTAGCATTCAATAGGAATGTTAATATATTTGTTGGTCGTTACAATTTCTAATAGCTTACATGAAAACGATCACTAACAGTGGCTAGAAAATTTGGTTTAGAAAATCGCGTTTTGTAAACTCAACCCACTTCTAAAATTATTACACTTGATATTTATATTCATTCCTATGTGGTATATTCAGTCAAACTATTGAGATTCCAGTTGCGTAAATTGTTTTCTCAAGTCACATTTGGCTTAAGAAACCAAAATTTTTAGTCTCTCTCCTTGATAAAACAGCCGAAAATCAATAAAAAAAATTAACAACAATAAATACAAAAAGCATTTTAATTACAAAAAATTAAAAATTAACATTCGCTTGACATTTAAATGAGCTACAAAAAAACTTTATAAAAATCAATCACGCCAATTTACGTTTAAGCAAACACCTTTCCAATAAATCCGTTTTACTTTCACAATATTGTTTTTTTGTTACTTTTAAGATAAACGAGGTTGGTATAAAAACTAACTATGAATCAAATTTCGATTAAACCAATTTCTTACGGTTGATCTTTAATAATTTAACAACATACATACCTCAATAATCGTTAATTTTTATTATTGAAACAAAAAATTCTAAAATTCTATCATATTAAACGATCAATTGATCTTCGAACCATAATTAATAAGTGTTGTTCTTCTATAATAACAATATAAGAACAAAAAAAATCATCACTTAACATCTTTAATCGACTTTAGTGAAAAAAAAAAAATAAAAAATGAAAACGTAAAAAACACGATTGCGATCTTAATTTTTTTTTTTACTACTTGCATGAGAAATTTCAATTATTTACTCAAAAACCCAAGACAAAAGTTATTTTTCTCAGCTAAGGTTACTAATAATTATTCCCCACACCTAATAATAAGTATTTTAGCACCTTAGTAAATAATGAAAATATAATTTTTGTTCGTTTGTTAACTGAGTTCATCTTTGAATTTATTTAGTTTCTTCTTAAAATAATAATAATATATTAAAAAATAATAAGCGTTTTGATTTTATTTTAATAATAATAAATAATGAATGAATGCAAAAATTTCTTTGCAACTATAGTTTAGTTTATTTGAAATTTTAATTCGTGTTAAACAGAATTCTGTAGAAATTTAGTTTAGTTGTGAGTTGTAGACTAAAAAAATTCTAAATTTGACTCAACAATATTGAACAGATTTTCAATTCAATTCAATTCATGTCAAAAATAAATAAAAGCTATATTTTTTAATGCAAAGCATATGTGATTTTTATATAGTTTTAAGAAAATTCATTGAAAATAAATTTCTAACTAAGCAGCCCTGAATAATAAATATCCAATACGCAATCCAATGATATGATACACAATGTTTCACCAAATCAAAATTTTTATTTATTCACCATTTCTTATTAATTGACATTTTATTTTGAGAATAATTAAAGAGTTTTAGTGCATTTTTTATATCAAGTAGTAAAAAAAATAGTATATAAACCTCGGTGAAGAAAATTTTCTCCATTTCGGTGCTTAATTCGCTCGAAACTTCGTTTCTCGCGAATTAATATCCACCTCAATGTAGAAAATTTACTTTATCACCTCGGTATATAATGTACTATTCTCTGTTTTTATTGTATAGATAGAAAAATATTCATGATCGCATTTTATTTATATATTCATGTTTCTTTTTATGTTAAAAAAACAAAACAAAAATAAAACTGATCATGACCTTGACCAAACTAAAGGTGAACTATTTTTTTTAACAATAAAAGACAACAAAAATATTATATTGGAATTTTGTTGATCTGAATGATCTTTGGTAATTAAAGTTCAATAGAAATAGAAATAATACAATTAGCATAAACATGCCAATAATATTGAAATTATATTTAATTTTGATTATAAGTTTTGATTGTGTATCAATAAACTTTTGTAAACTGTCAAATTAAGCTTTTATTCGAAAAATAATTTATTTGACGATCTTTGTAAAGGCAGAATTATTTGTAGTGTGATTTATGTTTTTTCACTGACCAAATGGCCACTTGATTCGCGTAAACGTAAACCAAGTATAAAGTCTTTCGACAGCAAATACTCGAATCCTTTGATGATATGAGCACAATCAACATAAACGAATTCTTTTTTATTTAGCTTTGTTTTTTATTGAGCGTCGCCCAATATGCAAAATTACGCCAGAAAAGTTTTCAAAATAATTGTAATGTTATTTAGATAAAAAAATTAAATGTGTAAGACATTTCTGGCATTCGAAATTTCTAGCGAAGCAGGAAACAAAAGGTTTTGGCGCATAAGAGGTGTGGTTGTGGGGATATCTTACACCCTGAGAGATTATAAGCCCGGGCAAACAGCCCCTTATGTGATGGTGTGTTAATTAGGTTGCATGTCATGTCTTAGAACTCAAACCAGAGCTTTTCCTAGAATTTATTCAAAGGTTACCTTTACAACACAAAATCGATTGGCATTATATTACTCCATTGAACAAATAAGTCATAACGGTGGCCAAATTAGAGCGAAAGATGTGTATGGCGGGTCATGAATATTGTCACCGAATATTGTACTGGCTGAATTTATTTCGGGCGCTCTACGCCGATGATACAGAACGGTTTCATGAATATCCTAGAGATTGGCCCTTCATTCGTTAGTGAGTGATTAGTATTCAGCAGTGTGATTTATATCAGTGTTTCTTAACTGATTTCCAGCTACGAACCAATAAATATTTTCAGATTATATTGCGGACCTTGCGAAATATTCCATGTTAAATGGATGAAAGTGTCTCACACTTAAATATTGTAATTTAAAACAACATGGGGGGGGGGGACAAAATAAAGTTTAAAGAATCAAAATAAAAGAAAAAAAACGAATTTTGATGTTTAATAAACAGAGTTTAACACGCATCTTATATCACTTATTTACTCCGTTCTTTCAGAGCAAATAAGATTAAAAAATATATCATCTCCAAATACAGGAATTGAAATAAAAAAATCGTTCTTACTCGTAGTTCGAAATAATAGTAATTTATTGTGCAAATTTTTAATGGTATATTTTATTTTCTTTTATAATTTTTTTAATTCATTAAACACGATACCCAACCCAACGTTTATCCTGCTGACAGAGTAACATGTATTAATTTAAATTGAATTATTTTAAAATTCATTGATAAAACAAGTAAAACGAATTAAAAAAACAATGAATTTTATTTTATTGTACCATTTATTCCAAACAATTAAATAAATTTGATTCAATTTCGATGCCTCTTTAAGTGTTTGATATTTTGAAAATGAAATGACCTTCAATGAAAGACATCAAAGTTCTAGCTACTAATACTAATGAGAATTGAGAAACCAAACAACAATCATGAAAACACAAATTTTTTTCGCAATGAAAATTTATTTCAATTTAAACATAGTGCCCTTTGCCTTTTTCAATATTCGAGAGAGGGACATGCGTATTAGTTTGAATTTATTATTTTGTTTATAATTGGAGTAAAAATGTTATTTTTGATTTTTTTTAAATAAAATCAAATTATTTATAAAATCCATTTAAAAAAATTTATTTCAGCGTTCAATACACTCAAATAAATTTCTTCATTCTTCCGGCAACTATTAATATAGGTTTATTTCTGTTTTTCTAAAACGACAATTGTGTGCGATATGAGTTTCTAAAATAAACAGCCGATAATTTTTTCTGGTGCGTGAATCCTGCAGAACACAATAAAACCATTCAACTCTAAAATAAATGTTTTTGATTTTTTTTATAAATAATTTGATTTTGTTTTATAAAAAAATCAACAAAAACATTTTCGCTCTGATAATATAAAAAATTAATAATTTCAAACTAACACGCATGTCCCTCTCTTGACTATTAAAAAAAGCAAAGGATAATACGAATAAAATAAATTAAATTGCCATTGCGAAAAATATTAATATTTTTATGATTGTTGTTTGGTTTTTCAATTATCATTAGTATTTGTAGTTAGAACTTTGATGTCTTTCATTGTAGCTTATTTTATTTTTAAATATCAAACAATTAAATAGGCATCGAAATTGAATAAAATTTATTTAAATTGTTTGGAATTAATGGTATAAAACAATAAAAATAAAATTCATTGCTTTTTTCGTTTTTACTTATTTCGCTAACGGATTTTAAAATAATTTAATTTAAATTAAAAGATGTTACTCTGTCGGACGTTGTATTTGGTTCATCTGGTTGAAGTTTATTCTCTCGGAAACTTTTTCTCGAAAAATAAAATATATCATTAAACATTGACCAATGAAATACTTATATTTTGTTCCGCAATTAACCGCTATTTATTTTATTCTATTAAGACTAATAACGCACACTGTTATGGTTGTAAAAACACAAAAATAAACCTTTATTTGTATTTGCCGGAAGGACATTTTTTTCCAGATGCTCACACTTTTATTTTTTGCTTCAAATTTGATGCTTTTGTCTCTTATGTAAGGATTATTATTAAAATTAATAAAAGGCTAAATAGTACTGATTTTTTTTTTTGCTGCAAATAGAATGAAAGGAAATAATAAAACATGGAGTGAAATTTTTTGTCGATAGTAAATAAAATAATAAAATAATATAAACGATATTTATTACAATCAAATTAGAAATCGACAGCATAACATTCAAAATTCATATTTTTTTTTCATGGTTGCTTTGATTTAAAAACTTTGTAAAATTGCATGAAAATACCATAGCTACAACCATAAGTTATTTATCGAAAATTATTTTACACTAGAGGGAAAAAAATTTTCACAAGAGATTAAGCCTGCATGAAATAGTAGATTTTTTATACAAGTGGTTAAAAAGCGTCTCTTTTTGCGTGACTGAACGGTTTGTTCGGAATAAGTTCAAGAACGCAAAAACGTTTTAACCACACGTAGAAAACGCTTTTTTTTCTATGCTTGTAAATATAAATGATAATATTTACAAATTCATCTACTAAAAACTTACAAAACGACATAGCTAAATTTGACTGTGTAAAACATAAACAAGATTGCATTTATATAATAGCATTTTTACCAGTGTAAAATAATGTTATTATTGTGTTCGCCTACAGATGGAATAATAACAGGCCAACACAATAATAACATTATTTTACACTGGTAACAATGCGATATATAAATACAATCTTGTTTATTTTTACACAGTCAAATTTAGATATGTCGTTTTATAAGTTTTTAGTAGATGAATTTGGCAATATGAATAATGAAAATAGTTCATATATTTTCTCTGAAAACTTTTTACAGATATTACAGATATTTTTTTTACCGACTGGAAGTCATCGTTTAGAGTATAAATTTAAAAAATTGTAGGTAAAGTTTCGATTAAAACCATATATAAAAAATTTTTTTAATAAAATTTAATATTAATTAAAAAATTTTTTTTATTTTTTTTTTTTTTGGCGGAAAGAACTCAGAGAATATATTTTATCCACGACTACTAAAGGATATATACTTTCCATGCGTATATCTTTCATTGTAATTGTATTCATTCCTTTTTTATATATCAAATTCCTTTCATTACGCTTTATTTATTCAAAATTCCCCTAACAAATTAAAAACTTGATTTGTTGGTATAGTAATATAAACGAGATAAAACACGAACAATACATATAAAATAAATAAACAACTTTTATTTTGTTTTTATTTTCATAGAAATATTTCAATATATAAACGTTTACAGAAAAACTTGAATGAAATTATTTGAAATATTTGTAGTCGTGGATAAAATAGTATCTTGTATTCGCTTAGGATGAAGGCAATTCTTCACTCGAATGATTCCCTCCACTCGCTACGCTCGTTCCGAGAAACTTCATCCTCCTGAAGAATTGCCTTATTCTAGCTCATACAAGAATCTACTATTATATCTGACAGTTAATTATCGGAGGAAAAAAATTATACGATATATCTGATACAAATTTTATTTTATCGGTCCGATTTCTCCGATATAGAAAAAAACACACTCATTATTAGTTTAATTAATTAATTACACACAATTGATATAATGATTAGTTTCGATTCGATTCTATCAATATACTCAAAATATTCAATCCCTTCAAAATACTGCGATATTGACAGAAATAAACACAGCAACCGAAACAACAACAGAAACAGTAAATCAAGTTCAATCTCAAATATTCAATCCTTTAAATAACCACCACCTGTAGGCGACCACCGAAACTTATTTAGTTTCAGTCCTAGTGACTGTAAACATTTTCAGTCAGTACTTAGAAAAAGTTTCCCTTTCACATAGGTTTTACTACATATTAAAATGAAATTTTCGTTGCATGAAGTAGAAAAATATATTTTTTAAACAAATTTTAAATTGTGAAAAAGTATTCAAATTTGAGTGTAATATTAGTAACATTTGTAGCTGGTAATAAATATAAAGAAATTTGCGGACCACTAATCTTTTGCTTGTCCCCGGACCACCGGTTGAGAAACACGGATTTTATGTTGGAATTGGAGTGGTTTTAAGTTGATGCGGCTTAGACCGAAAGGTGTGGGAATGTAGGGATCTGATTACACTCTACTGGTAAAATTTCCAGTTCACATGTTCTATGCGGCTCTCAATTAGAAACGTATTAGGATTTGAATATATACTTTATATTCTGAAGATTCTAAAAGCGCTACATACAGAGTGGGTCTAAAACTGTTCAATTGTTTAAATGAGGTAAAACTGTTTCTAAAAGTGGTTTCCTCATATACTCGAATCTGCGTACTCCAATCAGAGTTATGTCTTTGCCAGAAGCAGAGTAAAAAAATATAACCGATTTATGCAATATCTCTTTCAGAACCATCGATGACTAAAGTCCAAGTATACTATATATAAGGGGCAATAATGGTTCATTATGATGCTAGGACCTAAAGCTAAAGATTTTAGACGTATGTGGAGTTTGCAAATCGAGGCGCTATCCGAGATTTGCACTCTCATTAAGTCC
>CAVNZG010000894.1:0-93933 GCA_963693315.1 Diogma glabrata
ATTTGTTCCGCACTTGTCGTATATTTACCGACGCGTGCGGCAATTACGACGCCTGCGGAAAAAATCAACTTTGCGCAACTAGACTAGATACACAAAGTACTATTGTTTATCAATAAATAAAAAAAAACAATTTTTTTATTATTGATAGTAACTTTTTTTTTAAAGCTTGTTTATTAGTCGCAATAAATCGTTTTGTGAGCTTCTTTTTTTTTCTAAATTGTAGTTACACGTAAATGCTCTGTAGCCGACGATATAAGAATGCAGTTAATGAACTTGGAAATCAAATAAGATATCAGAAAAAAGCATAAATTTAAATCTTAACTTTCAGGTAAAGATGAAAAATATAAAAACAGAAAAATTGTACTTTCAGTTTTGTAAAGCAATATGTTGTTTTACACATTTTAAACTCGTTTAGAGTTTAGACAACAAAATTCACTCACAAATATGTTGATGTTAGTTGGAAATAATTGTTAGTTTAGTCAAAACTAACACTACTTTACAAGCCATGAAGTACACATACATTTACAAGGCATAAGTAGTCGGATATTTTTGACATTTTAGTAGTCAATATTTGTCAAATTTATTGACGAAATGTTTTGATGCCGAATTTTAATTATATATTAAAGTGTTTTATAACAGGTAAGTATTAATTCAAAGTATAGTGAATAGTGGAATAGTTTTTGTAATAAATAAACAAAATTGTGCCGTGATTATTAGTTTTATTGTAAAATAAAGTTCTTAGGAAGTGATACAAATTTGTGTAAATTTTAAAATAAATTATTATTTCTAATATTATTAAATCTACGTTAAATTAGAATAAGTGTGCTAAAAGCCATTAATAGCTTCCTAGGTTCATTCAAGTCTAGTATAACAAATTTAATAATTATTAAACCAAACCAATTGTAGTGGTTTTGTGATTAAAGATATTTATATATATAACGTCTCGACAGTGTATGGTTCCAAGTAGAAAAGCAAAACTATGTTACGTCTCAACGTCTCAATCATCAATTCCTACTTTTGTTTTTCCAAAGGATAAGGATTTGTTTGAGAACTGAATTCGTGTAATTCATAGAAAAAGCGACTGCAACCCTACAAAATGCTCTGTATTTTCAAGGAAACTTTATCAAACGAAAAAATTAAAAACTATTTTGTTTATAATTGTAGCTTTTTATTATATTTCTTATATTTTGTAACATTATTTTATTTATTAGAATTTACACTTTTATGTGTTGGATATATTTCTGATCATTTATTTGCTGGGACAGAGAACCAAGTAAAATTGCTTTCATCAACACATCAACATCAACTCCATCAACATCGACTTTAGTTCGAGCAATATTCAATTTTAGTATATGAATTTTAATTATACATACTTATTTTATTAAATTATTTTTGAAACTGTTTTTACTTTTAAAATATAAAGATTTATCAGTCACAATTAAAATTGTATATTATAAACAAAAACCAGTGTTTATAACAGTAAATATGAGTTTTCATTTTCTCCAACTAAAATATTTTAATTTGTTATTTTCAGTTTTCTCTGAATCCTAAAAGCAAAAATTATTTTATTTGATATAAAGGCAGCTTGAACAGGTAAGTTTTAACACGGAATTTGCCTGTTTTATCCCGGTTTTCAAAATTACAATTTTTACAAATAAATGCATCATAAATATGAAAAACAAATTACGAAAAATCTGCAGTGGTCAAAAGTTAAAGGCAATCAATTGTTTTATGTTACAGTTACAGTAAGATACAGTTTAATCAGATAAATAATCATTCAAAAACTCTAAAACGCTCAAATTAAAGTTTGACGCCCTATAACTCTTGACCTCGCATTTCCGCACAATTTTTTTTTTCAATAGATAATATGATCTACTTATCTATAAAAATCGCCTTTTTGTACACCTTCAACTCTTGTTGTTGAATTGTCTTTATTCATTGTTGTTCATAATGCATATCTGAGATTGTAAGCGACGGTCTGCGTTTTATACTGAAACGGTTGTGTTCCCATTCCCCAAGGAGTTTTTAGACCGAAGAAGAAGTTTGGGCTTCTCGTAGTCAAAATCGAGACAATCAGCAACCCTGTAATTGATGTCCCTCTTTTGGCGAATCCGAACATAACATGATGTCCCTCTCTACAGGCGAATCCGAACATACACAAATTCAAGACTTTCAAATTCAAGACGTATCTGTACATTTTCATCTATATTAATCTCTAACCAATTTTTCATTACTTGAAAATTTATAAATGTTCCTGATTCTGATAATAAAACATTAATCGATATTTAGGTGGTGAGTTGATTGTGCCATTTGAAATATGTAGATCTGATAAGGCTAGTAAAACGACTACATCAAGATGTTTTAATTTTCCTAAAAAAAATCAGATATGTATTTGCATATCTTAAAATAATAGGATATTGACTAATTCTACTTACATTTAGTAATCCTAAAGTAACAAAATGTGCTACTAAATTAGTTGACCGGAAAATTGTATTATTTTCGAAATTCTCATTTATATATTGAACTGGTGCTAAATGTACCTTTATAATAGGAATTTTAGATTGTTTATCTATTGCGTGTAAGGCTCCAGTTATAGTGACCTATTAAAATACAACTTAATAGGGAAAAATCGTATAACAATTTAAAATATTTACTTCTAACCCATCCGCGAAAACTGATCCTAATATTTCAGTTAAAGCTGAATCACGTTTAAGATTATTATTTGTAATATCTTCAATTATATAGTTTAAATCTTCACAAAATTTCGAAAAATATTCAGGGATAGTTTCTTGTGTTAATATTGTTAACAATACGGCATATGCTAGAACGACAAATAATAGAATTAATAGGAAGTCTTACCAACTAATGTTAGAAAACATTATAAGTTATAACCAGTCCTCCAGACCAAATTTCCTGAAACTGTGATATGTTGTTTATTGTTATATGTTGTTTATTATTATTATTGTTGTTTATTGTTATATCTAAAATTAGATAAAATATTATATTTCACGAAAATGTTTTAAACCAAAATGAAATTTGGTGGTTATGTTCAATCACCTTTTTTTATATAAAATAATCACTTCCATAAAAAAGCTATATATTATGTATATTAATAAACTTTATAAAAGAAACTTATTAAACTTTATTATATGTATATTTTATTTTAAATTTCTTAAAATTTTGAAAGAACAACACAAAAAACAGAATATTATGAAGTTTATATTCCCGACTACTTCCAGTCATGTATGTGTTAGTGAGAAATTATGTTTCATGGCTTGTAAAGTAGTGATAGTTTTGGTTTAGTTGAATGACAAATTTTTTTGTGTGTGGTTGATTATTTAAATTGACCAAATTTTGATAGATTATCATTATATCGTTCGTTAAAATCGCAGAGGCAAATGTTGAATAGGAATAATTAGATATATTTTTTTGGTGATGAATTGACAGAACTTAGAGGATAATAATTAAGACTTGGATTATATTTTGCTTATTGTAAATGTGTTATTGATCGGTTGAAAAGAGGTTTAGATTAATTTATTAATTTCAGTTAATATCAGTCAAATCTTTAGATCGGTTTTAATCGCTGAGCTTTTTTATAAATATTTGAATAACAGCGTGAACTAGTTTTTCTGACATTATATATTTAGCATTTCGGCTTAGGTGAACTTATTATACATTTGATTGTATCTCACCGTGTGAATAATCCATAACCGTATGAAAAATAAACAATTATTTAACAAATTTTTATTTAAATTAACAAATAGACAAACAATCCATTCTTTAACAAAAAATATAACAAAACAAAAAAAAGAAAGATTTGCGTCCACCAACTGTCTACGCAGCGTGCTACATGAAGAATAATATTTTTAATTAATTGAATTATAAATTTAATTTTGCTTACTTCCTTCCATGTCAACTGTTTGTTTTATATAATTTTAAATCTGACACTTGAATTGTAAACGAATAATTTAATTAACGTTACCGATGTAAAGTTGGTAATTATAGCACATACTTTTAATTAATATGCTACAAAAATATAGATGTAGCTAAAGTTATTTGGTATAATTTATCGGTATAATTTAAATGTTATATAGGATATTTTTTTTTACTGGGAATTATAACTGTAATGTAAACAAGATAAAATAAGATCGCTCTCTTTAATTCGAGTCTTCAAACAGATAAGATTAAAAATTATAAAATTATTTCGTGCTGTAATTAATTCAAATTCATTTTTTCGAATATAAGTTCTTATTAAAATAAATTTATTGTTTGATTTAAAAATTGATTGATTTACAATAAATATCCGCAAAAACATTGGTCCTTCTAGACGGATTTATATCAGCATTTTTGGTGAACTGGATACAAATTGGAAACGACACCGAAAGACGCTATCTCAAACGGTCGCTAAGTATATTTTTTTTTATCGTATTTTTCGATTATTGTAACCATTTTACCTAAAATAAAAAAACAATAAATTTAATAAACTTATTTTACTTATTATTTATTAATTATTTTTTTGAATTTATAATTTGAATTGAATTTATGACTTTCTAAGTTGGTGTCCGAATTTAATAATATAGTGTTTAATACAAGTGTTTGTAATATAAGTGATAAAGTGATTTGTGTTATTAAGACTATAAGGTACATATTTATATTGAACTAAATTTGCTTAGAATCTAGTTATAATGGATAAGCTAAATCTAAAAGGATTGTTGAAAAAGCGCGCTGCGGTCAAAGGTCAGATGACGCGTATTGTCACATTCAAAATGATGATGCTAAGACGATTGAGCAGTTAAAAACTCGTTTAGAACGTGCTCAAGCTCTTCTACAAGAATTTATACTAGTGGAAGATGCAATTGCCAATATTAGCGATACTGATGAATCAGATCTAGTTGATTTTGAAGAAAAATATTATTTTGCTATAGCCGAAATTAATAGTAATATTCGCCAAATTAACCTAGCTAATGCAAATGCAACATGTAATGACACCTTATCTTCTTCCTTAAATCATTATCCGGTATCTGATTTAAAGCTACCGCGCATTAATATACCATGTTTTGATGGTGATTATAAGGATTGGCAGTCGTTTTATGATTTGTTCAATAAAACTATACACGAAAATTCATCACTATCGCCGGCACAAAAATTTCAATATTTGAAAGGATGCTTAAAAGGTGAAGCCAGTAATTTGTTAAAACACATGGCAATCACTGAAGCTAATTACTATGAAGCCTTTCAACGATTGTGCAAACGCTTTGATAAAAAAAAGCACATAGTAAATTCATTTATACAAACATTTGTGGATCAACCATGTGTACGAAATCCAAATGCATCTTCATTACGCAATCTTACAGATACATGTGATGAAGTAATCCGAGGATTAAAGGCACTCGGACAGCAATATGAAGCTAGGGATCCATGGCTAATTTATCTAGTGGTCAATAAATTGGATGAGGACAACCAACAGAAATGGGCAAACTATATTATTGAAATAGATTGTCCCACATGGAATGATTTATTTAACTTTTTAAATCAAAGGGCAGACGCCACTGAAGGATTTAGACAAACAAATAAATCAAAACCGGTACGTAAAGCAACACCAAACTTTACAAGTATGCATACAAACTCCACTAATATGTGCAAGGTATGTAAAGATGTAGAACATCACTTATCTGAATGTGGTAAATTTCTGGATATGAAAGTAGTCGATCGCAGGAAGTTAATTAAAAACCTTTTCTGCTGCTATAATTGTTTAAGTAATAACCATCCAGTTTTCAAGTGTCATGTCAAAGGAAAATGCGATAAATCTTCTAAGAGACATCATCAATTGCTACATCTGGAAGAAGAACATGGTCAAGGTCCAAGTACAAGCATTGCAACTAATAGTAAGTCAGTCAAATCTTTTTATACTAATTCAAACCAAACTACAGATAAAAATAAATTAAATAATTTTAAACCAATAACACCAACGATATTACTTACCGCCAGTGTTATGGTTATGAACTCATTAGGTGAACTTCAGCAGTGTCGGGCACTTTTAGATTCAGGATCTCAGAAGTCTTTTATAACAGAATCTTGTGTCCAACGACTGCAGTTACCTCGAAGAAACGCTCGAGTATCGGTATCTGGATTATCTTCAAATACAGCAGCAGAGTTTCGCATGGGATTACGGAACTAACCGTTGCATCAAGACTCAATCATCACATTAAATTAAAATTCAAGGTTTTAATTCTATCCCGAATAACATCAAACCTTCCATCATTCAAATTTGACAAACTAAATTTAAATAAAATTAGGGATCTAGAACTAGCAGATCCAGAGTATAATCAGCCAGGCGAAATTGATCTTTTAATTGGGGCTGATCAATTCTTTAAAATTTTAAATACAAAAAGTATGTCAAATGGACTAAATAACCCGATTGCTCATGATACAATCTTTGGGTGGGTTATAGCTGGGGAGTTAACCGAAAGGTTTGAGGAGAATTCGATCATCAATCTCCATACAGGTATTGATATAGATAAATTATTGCGTAGATTTTGGGAATTGGAGGAAATATCAGAAGAATCGAGCATTTTTACAAAGGAAGAAAAACAATGTGAAACACATTTTTGTGAAAATTATTCCCGACAATCAGACGGAAGATATATTGTACGTCTTCCTTTTAACGAGTCTGATGTCTTATTAGGGAACTCACAGTCATCAGCGATATCACGGCTAAAATCGATTGAAAGAAGGTTTGAAAAAGACTCGTCCTTTAAAGAAACTTACATAGCTTTTATGAGGGAATACGAATTAATGCACCACATGGAGCCTATTCCTAATAACGAGATAGAAGTAAGTGCAAGTAAGTCCTTTTATTTACCTCATCATGGTATTATCAAATCATGTAGTTCGACAACCAAATTAAGAGTTGTTTTCGATGCCTCAGCATCTTCTCAATCTGGTGTATCATTAAACGATAAGCTGATGGTCGGGCCAACAATTCAGTCCAGTCTTCTGTCTATTTTATTGAGATTTAGAACACATCGAATTGCATTTTCAGCTGATATTGAAAAGATGTACCGTCAAGTTCTGGTCGACAAGAAAGATGTGGATTATCAAAGAATTGTGTGGCGAGAAGATCCAAACATGGAAATAAAGCACTACCGTTTACTGACAGTTACATATGGTACGTCGTGTGCTCCTTTTTTGGCAACGAGGGTATTAAACCAAATTGCATTGGAAATTAACAATGATTTACCGATTATAGCAAAAATAATAAGTGAAGACTTTTACATCGATGATTTAATGTCTGGCGCTGATACAGAAGCCGATGCTTTGGCAATTCAATGCAAGATAATTAAAATTTTTTCGCAGGCTGGACTTAATCTAAGGAAATGGTCATCGAATAATTCTTCTCTATTAAAGGTTGTTCCTCGTGAACAGAGAATAGAAGAGAACTGCCTAATTTCAGAGGATTCCACAGTGAAGGTTTTGGGACTGGAATGGAATCCAAGCACCGATAACTTCTCATTTCAAATTAATTTAGATGAAATACCAACACTTACCAAAAGAGGTATTTTATCCGAGTCATCAAGAATATTTGATCCTTTGGGGTGGCTATCCCCAAGTATTGTTTTAATAAAAATATTCTTTCAGCAATTATGGCTCCTGAAACTTGATTGGGATGAAAAGTTACCCATTAACATCATCAGCAAATGGACAAGCATTAGAGATGAAATTCCGCTACTGCAAGATGTATGTATTCCAAGATGGTTGGGTATAAAACATATTACGGAATTACATGGATTTGCAGATGCATCCGAGTTAGCATACGCAGCCGTACTATATTCAAGAGCGGTGTTGGATGATGGAACCATAACTGTTAAATTAATTTCAGCAAAAACAAAGGTTTCACCACTGAAACAAGTGTCCATACCTCGGCTTGAGTTATGCGCCGCAGTATTACTAACAAAACTAATAGATTCAACAGTTGCAGAAATGAAATTAGAGGTGGTTCAAGTTTATGCATGGTCAGATTCTACAATCGTGTTAAACTGGCTAGCTCAGCCTCCACGTCAATGGAAAACGTTTGTTGCTAACCGTGTTTCGCAAATTCAAAGTGCTAGGTCAAATGTGAAATGGTTACACGTGCGATCAAAGGACAATCCCGCTGATTGTGCCTCGCGAGGAATCAGACCGTCGGAACTGATTTATATGTCGCTTTGGTGGAGTGGTCCGTCTTGGTTGTCGGAAGATATTGCAGTATGGCCTACCAAGTTAATTGATTTAACAAATCTAAATGGTCATGAAAATGAAGCAGTGTTGGAAGAAAGAAAAACAGATTCAACATTTGTATTTAAACTTATTACGTCAGAAAATACTTACAATATTTATGAAAATATTTTTAATAAAGTTTCTTCATTTCGAAAAATAATTTCAGTAATTTCATGGCTTAATAGATTTATTCATAACTGCCGAACAAAAAAAGAAAACAGAACATCAGGTTGGTTAACCACAATTGAGCAAGAACAAGCACTTAATTCTATAATTCTCTGGGTTCAACAAGAAGAATTTAAAGATGAACTTAAAATATTACAAAAACAAGGTGTTATATCTTCATCCAGCCGAATAAAAACATTAAATCCCTTCCTAGATGAACATGGCATCATTCGAGTCGGTGGTCGAATTGAAAATTCAGTAGCTCCTTTTGAAGTAAAGCATCCAATCATTATGCCTGCATCACACATTTTTACAAAAAGATTAGCTTATGAACAACACATAAAAAATTTACATGCTGGGCAAACGCTTCTAATGAGCATTATAAGGCAAAAATATTGGATCATCCGTGCCAAGGATATTGTTCGTAAAACTATACGTGACTGTGTGATTTGCGTTCGACATCAACAAAGGGCTGACTCACAAATGATGGGAGATCTACCAAGTGCGAGAGTGACATACGAACGTCCGTTCTTGAAAATTGGCATTGATTATGCTGGGCCGATTACTATCCGCATGAAAAAGGGTCGAGGACGACAGGTTCATAAGGCATATATTGCACTATTCGTATACTGTAGTACAAAGGCGGTGCATATTGAATTGGTTAACGAGTTAACAACTGAGTCATTTTTTGGAGCTTTACACCGATTCACTGCGAGACGCGGGCTGTGCACTGATATTTTCAGTGACAATGGCTCCAATTTTATTGGAGCTCATAGACAATTGATGGAACTTTTCGATTTTCTAGAGAAAAACTATACATTAATTTCTGATTTTCTTTTAGATGATAAAATCAATTGGCACTTTAATCCATCTGCAGCTCCACATATGGGTGGCCTCTGGGAGGCTGCAGTAAAATCAACAAAGCATCACCTAAAGAGAGTCATTGGGTCAAACATACTAACCTACGAGGAGATGTCCACGTTATTAGCACGCATTGAGGCCATTTTGAATACTCGTCCGATTGGTCCCATGGCATCTGATGATATAGATGTCCTAACACCAGCGCACTTCCTTATCGGCCATCAAAAAACTTATGTTCCAGAACATGATCTTCAACATTTAAAACAAAATCAGCTTTCGCGATGGCAGTTGGTACAGCAAATCGCACAACATTTCTGGAAACGATGGCATGATGAATATTTAACAGCACTTCAAAAAAGAAATAAATGGCATAAGAAAGAAGCAAATCTACTGGTAGATGATATTGTTATCATTAAGGATGAAAGGTTACCTGCAACAAAATGGTCGCTTGGCAAAATAGTGAACGCATTTCCTGGAAGGCCCCCGGAATGTCTACGCAGCGTGCTACATGAAGAATAATATTTTTAATTAATTGAATTATAAATTTAATTTTGCTTACTTCCTTCCATGTCAACTGTTTGTTTTATATAATTTTAAATCTGACACTTGAATTGTAAACGAATAATTTAATTAACGTTACCGATGTAAAGTTGGTAATTATAGCACATACTTTTAATTAATATGCTACAAAAATATAGATGTAGCTAAAGTTATTTGGTATAATTTATCGGTATAATTTAAATGTTATATAGGATATTTTTTTTTACTGGGAATTATAACTGTAATGTAAACAAGATAAAATAAGATCGCTCTCTTTAATTCGAGTCTTCAAACAGATAAGATTAAAAATTATAAAATTATTTCGTGCTGTAATTAATTCAAATTCATTTTTTCGAATATAAGTTCTTATTAAAATAAATTTATTGTTTGATTTAAAAATTGATTGATTTACAATAAATATCCGCAAAAACACCAACACCTTTGAACGTTTGTTGTTGTAGGACCTTGGTCTTAAAAGGTTTTTATGTGTTATTGTGACACATATTAAGATCCCTACTGCACAACACATTTTATTAAAAAAAAAAATTAACTTTGACTAAAGCATGGTTATTTTTTTACTAAAAGAAGGATACAATCTTTTAACTATTAGATTAGCTCTTAACTCCATCCTCTTTTTAGTTTTTTGATGCAGAATATCCTTAAAACCTGAAAGATTTTGACGTCAAGGGTCACCAATTATCATGATGCTGTGTTTTAGCGATTATAAAACAACGGTTAGAAATTTTCTTTGAAGTTTATGCAGTCTTTTGTAATCCATGAAAATGTGTTCTCATTGCTAAAATAAAATAGAAAATTGTCACATAAAATTTGACAACTGAATAAAATTCTAGGATGATTATATTACTTTACGATGCTGTACATATTTTTGCTGAAATGATTTTATAGTCTTCACATATCATGATTGGCATTGTTTACGCATGCAGTGGTAGCTCCGCGTATATCAGTCCCTGCTATTGATATACGAGAAGATATCACACACCACCAGCCATGTCAGTGAAATATCACTATCCAAGGTGATATCTTAGGAGTAGTGGTGGATGAACTCTATTCAAACAACGGTAGCACCCGCAGTCTTAATTACATATTTAATATTCCTTGATGATGGCACGCTCGAAGAAACAAGTCCTCATATAAGTATGTATTTTTCTCGAAAACAAATAATAAGGCTTGTCTGTAATTTTAGTATATTTTGGGGTAATAAATCTTTAAAAATAAAAAAATGAAAGAAAAAAAAATTGCTTTATGAAATTCCCATGTTTGAAAATATTTTTGTCAGTGTCATATTTTTATAAAGTTTAAATACCTACCTTTCAAACCAAAATTATTCAAATCGGTTAACTCGTTCGAGCACAATTTAACTTTAATCTTTAGGCTTGTCACTAAATTTCTTAATAGTACGTTCACACTAGCATCGAAATTACGTAATTTCGTCAATGTAATTTCGAAATTACGAAACCCGTTCACACTGCAATTTATCATAATTTCGTTTGACGTTTCATTTTTTGATCAATAAAAAATCAAGCTTGGTTTGTTGTTTTGTTGCATTCAAGAGTGATGAATTAAAAATTTACTTAAATATGAATAAATATACTAAAATCGTAATTGGTGTATTAACAAAATAAAATAAATTTTATTAGTAATGCTCTTGATGCGCGATCAGAAAATTTCTTCGAAATATTAATTTGCTAAAAAAAATATTTCCATATATTAATTTATAAATAATCTTCAACCAATCGCCAAATATTTTTTTTATCTTTAAGTTTTTGATCATTATTGTTTTCATATTTTACCATTGTTTTTCATTTTAAAAAACAGCGCAGACAAAATTTAAGATCAAATTTTTTTATGTTAGTAAAACTCATTGGCCTAACGATGCAATTTTTTTAAAATTTGTCATATATTATAAAGTTTTTCAATCAAACCAATTTTCAGTGCCCTCCAGACCACGCGTAACGTTTACGTACAGCTTACGTAGACTTTACTCTATGAAAGTCTACGTAAACGTTACGCAAAAGCGTAACGTAAACGGAACACAAACGTAATCGTTGTAACATGAGAAATGAAACAAATTAGCGAGGACTTTTCTATGTATTAGTGTATACAAAAGTGTTCATAATATGTACGCTAAAACGTAACGAAAATGATACGTATAAACGTATCATTTACGTGATACCCCTCCAGACCACGCGTAACGTTTACGTACAGCTTACGTAGACTTTACTCTATGAAAGTCTACGTAAACGTTACGCGAAAGCGTAACGTAAACGGAACACAAACGTAATCGTTGTAACATGAGAAGTGAAACAAATTAGCGAGGACTTTTCTATGTATTAGTGTATACAAAAGTGTTCATAATATGTACGCTAAAACGTAACGAAAATGATACGTATAAACATATCATTTACGTGATACTTATGTGTTTCTTTTACGTGCGGTTTAGTTCATCGCAATTAATACTAAGCTTACACCAGTATCTAATTTGCTACGTATCAAATTTGCTAGCCATTTTTCACCATCATACTTTTTAAATTTGATACTGTGATGTAAACTCTTATTAATTAGGTATGACATATTAATTTTTAGCGCGTCCTTTTCATTGTTAATTTTTTGGTTAGGAAAAAATAATTTCCATATATATTTTTTATAAAAAACTGAAAACATTTATTATTTAGTGCTAAAATTTATTTTACTTTTAATTTCAGCAAAAAAATCACATCAAACATAAATATCCCAGAAAACACATTTACGTCATTGTGACATCAAAATGACATCACGCTAAGTCACATCTTATGTAAGATCTGGGTCATAAATAAGTCATATGTATATCATTATTTCCCACTTGTTTACGTAAGAACATGACATAACAATAATGATATAACTATGACATAAATGTGATGTCTGTGGAGATATTCGTGACGTTGTTATGATATTAGGTTGATATCATAGTAACATAAATTTTTTATGTGATGTATTTATTTTTTTTACTTAAAAAACAAATTTAATAACAAATAAACAAAAACACTTACCCGTCAGTCATTCATTGGTCATTACTTACCTACTACCCTATAATTTGCTAGGAAGCAATAACTAACTATACGCAAAATTTTTCAAACTATATACAATTAAAATGGTTATACCTCTAGTGAAATATAACAAAATTATAATAAGGTCATATTTAAGTCCAAATTATGACATCATATCAAAGTCAAATTTAAGATCAGTGTGATGTCATGAAAGCATCATATAAATGATACCAGGATATAGTCATGACGAGTGTCAGTTTTATATCAAATTTACGTAGCAACTACATCACATATATATGACGTTCGTATGATGTCATATTTACGGCTTGTGTTCACTGGGATATATTTATAAAATAAGTTGATTTATTTTTATTTTAAATGTCATACCTAATTTTAGTGTTCACACCGTAAAAATAATACATATTTGCTACGTACCTAATTTGATACGTAGCAAATCATCCTACCAAATATTTGGTACGTACTTTTTTGATAACTGTTTACATCGACCATAGTCGACCTAATACGTATAGTATGTAGTATGTACCTATTAGATCCTGGTGTAAACTTAGTATAATATTAAATAAAATATATGATAGACTTCAATTGAAATGAAATAAAAACGAAAAATATAATAAATGTAAAAATAAATAATTTAATATGATTTAATAATATACATAATTTGGCAATAAAATAAATGTATATTCTTGTATATTATATTATTATATATTTTAATAAGCTCGTTTATTCGAATCCACCAAATTTTCAGCAATAAACAAATTGGTTTAGTTCTTCGATCGAATATAAATTCACGAAACTATGACGAAATCAAATAATAATTAAATAAATTGAAAAATATTATTTAATAAACATAACCTACAAAATGGTATCTTTGAATTTATAAATACAACTCACGGCTTTTAATTTAATAAACACTTTAGCACAATTTATTTAATTAATTTTTTTATTAATATTAAAAGATTATTAATTTTGAGTTGGAATTATGTATTCTGTTTATTTAAAGAAAGATTTAGGATAATAACGATTTAGATGAGAACAATTTAAGATGATATGAAAATAATTTGATGATATGAATTTTAGAGTGTGGTTGTAGAAGTGTCTTTATATAAATAATGTACGTAAACTATACTGTTTTTATGTATACATTTTTGCGCCTGAAGGGTGTTTAAAAACAAACGTCATAATTAATTCAGCATTGGAATATTCCAGTGCTGAATAGAATTGGAACTATGTTCATACCAATTCAACGTAATTTCGATCATAATTTCATCGAAATTACTCTGAAATGACATGATTTCCAAATTATCTCAATGTATGGGAAATCATGTAATTTCATTCCTAATTTCGATCGAAATTAAGAAGAAGCGAAATTACGTAATTTCGATGCCAGTGTGAACGTACTATAACAATTTTCGAGCCACGCTGTGTCACATCACAACTAGTGAAAAAATAAAATACCCGTGTTAATTATTTTTTATTATGTTAACCATTACTGATCTTTCAATAATATTGGGAATGGTCGGGTTCAAACTTCTTATTTTATTGGCCTTTTGATTCGATTTTCTATCATTTGCGCGAACGACGATAGCTTCGTAGTGAAAGAAATAATTTTGTGTATTCTACAATGTTCAATAAAATCAATTTTGTAGCATCAAATAATATTTAGCACAACCGACGTTTTGGGAAAAGATTTTCAAAATTTTCAGATTGATTACACTGCCACTGCCTCTTTCATTTTTAAGTGTAGTAAAGTGAAAAACAAAAACATATTAAGCAGATAAATTAAATCAGTTATAACTGCGTTTAATCCACCTGCAACTGCCATAAAAATATCTACCTAATAATACAAACTCTTGCTTAACAGCAACGTGTTTAGATAAATTTGACGGTTGTCACCATATTGTAATCAAAATGTTAAACAATATTTGGAATTCTCTCATTTATTCTAAAATTTACCTTTCTGAAGCGAAACAAGATAAAATAAATTTGATTTTTAGTAAAATACAAAATATTGTTTATACTTCATCAAAGTGTTTTAGCCTTTAAATATTTTCCCCATGCAAGTGAATTCTATAAGTTGTAATGCTACATACCAGGTATTTCTACACAAAAATGTGTTTGCATTCGGTTGACATGTCAGATGGGTTGTCATGTCAGATTTGATTAAAATGTACACAATATTTATTAATTATGTTTTACATAAGTGAACGAAAAGAGAAGTACGTTGTAAATGGTATGAACGTAAACGGTAAACGTATAAGAGTGTTTTCATCTATAACTTTAAAAAAATTATGATTCAAACTAGGATTTGGATGATTTAAATGTTTTTTTGATGAATACTGTACTGCTATATTATAATGAAGATAATTAATTATTTTTTTATTCAAAGTTAGGTATGTTTAGTGCTAAATGTAATAAATTGTAAATTATCGTCTCTGAATATCCGAATATACCATGCCATCTAGGGATAAGGATTAAATAGTTTAAGTTTCTTTTAGAAATTTATGTACGTTGACTTTAAAATTTTGATGATTAAAGCTATCAGAGTAAACCCATGCAGGTAAGGCATTCCAGAGATAGCACTTTTTAATTTGAACCATAAAATGATGGGTCATAACAGTTGCTCTGGTGTAACGCGATAGTTTTCCTAGTTCACGTAAACTTTGATATTTACGGAAGTTCGTTCATCCGTAATGTATTTGTAGAAAATTCTAAAATCAGCTGCAAAGAATCAAGCTCATTAGTATAAGAATCGAGCTACCAATCAGTTTAACAGCTCTGCGCTGAACTGAATCAAGACACTTCAAACTACTAAACTATGCTCCTGCCCATATGTGAGAACAGTACCCTAAGAAGGGTCGTTTAAATGATTTGTCAATTCAAAGAGTTCGCTATTTAAATACTTACGGTATTGACCCAAGAAGTCTAATTTTTGAACAGTGTTCTAAAATATTCCACTTCATATTATTTTCAACTTCCACTTCTAGAAGTCTTACAGATTTTTTCTCCACAAGATCTTTGAATTCAAACTTTAATGGAAAGAGGTTACCTGCGTTTTACTCGTATTAAATTTAACACTGTTAACAAAACTCCAATCTATGATTGTCGTCAAATCATCGTTTAAGGAATTTATCAAATCTGATCTACAGTTAATATGCGCAGATGGTAAATGTAGATTTGATATTCCATGAGACACATGAAGCGTGCTATCATCAGTAAAGCTATGGATAGGATTAACTGTTGGATCTAACAAATCATTAATGTAAATAAGAAAGAGAGTAGGTGAAAAAGGGGCACATTGGGGAACTCCTGCATTAGTTGAATAGACATTTGATGCAATACCGTCAACATTGACCCCAAATTTATAAAGCTCTGTATCCTGTATAAAACTCTGTTATTTATTTATAAAACTCTGTATCTAAGAAATAAGTTGTTAAACTAAACTTAGTAAGATCTTAGTTTGCAAATGAGATTGTTGTACCAAACTTTGTCAAATGCTTTGGATATATCAAGATCAACACCGAAAGTTTCACCATTGTTCTCAAGCCACTTGTGATATGATCCTTACTTGGTACAATTTAAAGCTTTTAGGATGCTCAGATCATAATTTGATCTCTACTCAGTTAGTTGAGTTTATCCCAAATAGATTGACGCTTTCTGTGGTTTTCAAAAAATGCAAAGCAGTGATAAGAGTGACAAAAGAAAGTAAATCGCCCGTCGTTCTACCTTTTCGGAACCTGTATTGCGTTTCTTTAAGTAAATTTGAAAACTCTAAGATTAATAAAATTAATCAATTAATTAATTATAAATTTAATTTATTTCTCAAACATTTTAGCAACAACCGATAAAATTGAAATAGGTTTGTCATTTGTTGGATCAGTTTGCCTACCCTTTTTTTGAACTGACTGTACTGCACTAGCGATTTTCCATATTTCAGGAAAAATTCGTTTCTTATATGACAAATTGAAGATTTTAGTCTTGGTGCTAGCTCCCTATAGCAAATGTCTTAAGAATTATTGGAGGAATACGATCTGGTCCAGATGCTTTGTTAGTATTAATTTGTAAAAGCATTTTTCGAATGATGTTTTTTCGAAAAATGATTCGTATTATTTTATATGAAACTCTGGGAATTGCATTAGATAAGAAATTGAGTTCTCTTGGTGTAGAATTTTTAGAGAATAAATTTTGCAGAAGATTAGCGTTTTTTTGGGTGAATGATAGGCATATCTCTATCAATAAGAGGTGGTAGAGAAGACCTACAAAAATTGCTTTGTGTACAGCCTTTACTGTTTTATAGAAATTGTGTGAACCTGTGCAAAGTAAATTTAGTAACTTTATTCCTATTGAAGAGATTTTTTCTGCATCTATTAGTTTCCTACATAAATTTCTCTCAATTTGGTACAGTCTAACTGTCTAAGGTTATCATCAGTTTTATTTTGATTAACTTATGAAATGCTTTTTTCTTAATTTTAATTGCCTTTCTGCATTTTTTAAAAACCACAGATCAGCCCTAGAAAGCGTCAATCTATTTGGAATAAACTGAACTAACTGAGTAGAGATCAAATTATGATCTGAGCATCCTAAAGGCTTTAAATTGTACCAAGTAAGGATCATATCTCAAAAACAGATCAAGTAAATTACTCCTTTGTCCAAGAACGTCAGGCACTCTACTCTGGTAAGCTGTTCTATAATGTGTGTGTAATTATGGTAAAGAGCAAATAGCTCAGCCTGTTTACCTATATCCTCAGTAATGCAGCTGTGTATGAGCGATTCTTTATTGTGGGCATTAAAAGTCACCAAGAACTATAAACTTGGCATTAGAATATTCAACTAACCTATCTATTTTTTCAGATATGTCATGAAATAAGTTGAAATTCTCAGGCTTATTAAGAGAGCGATACAGCTCAAAGAAAAACAACGCTTGATTAGAACAACAAATCTTAAGGGAATCCAAATTGTGATATTTTGAATTTTATATACCCAAACAACATGCTTGAAATAAAATGAGCACTCTTGTTCATAATGAGGACAAGGCATTTACTATCGATCAAGAGAGCTCGGTCATGCCTGTTACTGATAATCGTTTCAATTAAGAAAAAAACATCAGGCTTGAAACTATGAAGATATATGTTGATGGACTGAATGAAGGTTGATATTCAAACCTCTTAATGTTATCAAAATTGATTGTTAATTTCGCCATTTAATGAGAAAATAACTAAACAAAAAATGAAAAGGAATAGGAGGGATATCCTTGTCCTAGAATATTATTATACTTGTTTCTGTCGGTTGTTTTAAATAATAAACTAATTCGTCAACCCAGTCTTTGAATTTGACACGTATTTAGGAACTGCATATACAAAATTAAGTTGACCAATATGATTGAAATATATATTTTAGGAATGATTTTTAACCGTTTTCAATACGTTATCCGAATTTTAGTTTCTCTTTGAAAGAGCCCGATTGTTTTCTCTTAATAAATGCCTATATCATAGTTCAGTAATTGTCAATTTAATTCCTTATTCATATAATAAATCTATGTAAATCAAAAACACCACCTGGAAAATCATTAAATACGTTTAAAGGTTACATCATTTACTGATTTCGGCTTCGGTCTGATTAAATTTGCCCAAATCTTTAAAACAAATTGTTTCAAAGAGACAAATTTTGATAATTTTTTTAAATACGCGTGCGATTAATAACAAAGTAAAAATGCCATAGTTTTCTTGTTAAAATTTATCGGTTTGGTCAAATTTTTGCTCTGGGTGATCCCTGATAATATTGTGTTTCATTTCGAGATGTGTGTATATGCAAATTTTAGACACAAACTTTTTTAAAACCGAGAAAGCGGTAGTTAGATAGAAGCGAATTTCGTGGTAGTATAATTGTGGTTGTATTCTTAGATATTTCTCTCTTTCTCTCTTTCTCCTTCTCGAGAAAATCGAGATTTATACCGATTTCACCAAGTCGGTAATCAACTCAACTTTAACATAAATAAAAACAAAATAAAAATATCCATTAAAAAATTATACCAACAATTAATTAACAGTATCAAAACTACTCCATATGTTTCTGTCTACAAAACTATAAATTCACATTTTGTTTTTCTTAAAACCATTCAAAATTAAATTTAATTAGATTATGCTTTCTCTAACATAAAATTAATTAATTTAATTCTATTTATGAGTATAAATTATAACACTATAACAGTATGTGTTTTCTCATTTATTAAGATTAAGATTGTATAAGTTATGAATAGATTAAAAATATTTTAATAGTTCGAAATAAACTTTTAAGTATGTACTTCACCTTGAACTTTATTATTATCTTAGTCTATCTAATCCTACTACTTATTGCAACTCAACACATTTTTAAAACAACACAAAGTTTACATCATCGAATTTATTTAAATATTTTGTCATCATTAAAATAGTTTTAAGTTGGATGGATGTAACGTGAAAAGCCACAAAATCAATTTCAACAGTTACTTACAATACAATAAATGTTAGTGTAAGAAACTACAAAAACTAATCAACATCTTTGTAGAGTCTGGAAATAACCACGATTTCGATGGTTATCTAACAAGAATGTTGTTACAAAAAACAACCAAAATTAGGTTTGTTTCAAACAAAATTTACTTTGGTATAAATTTGTTTTTTTTTTGGTAGAATTATTTCACCTGTTAAAAGTGTGATGTATTGTTGTAGAGAAAAACAGTGGTTTGCGTAAGACAATTATTTTATGTAATTGTAATTGTAGGGTTTTATGATAACATCAGTTTTAATAAGACTAAGGTTAAACTAACTGGAAACATGAATTTTATAAAATAGATTATAAAAGCAGAGAGTATGTCAATGTGATTTCGCCCAAGTTTTTTTTTTAAATAAATTGTATCGATTTGTTTTGAAATAAATATTTTAAAATTCGTTGTTCAAGGCCTATGGCCATGGTGATATTTATTGTTAATGAAATAATTACAAAGATAAAGCGATAAAATAAATTCAATTTTATTTTAGAAGAAACCGTCATTAGTTTAAACTTGCATCCAAAGTTTTTGTATAGTCTTTCGTTTCAATAAAACTTTGTGGCGATTCTTAAGGATCACGTTTGATATAATCAAGATTTCTTGAATATTCTCAGTAGCTACTCAAATAGTTGCCCCAATTACCCCTCAATCTAATGGCATTGTTGTCTTCACTGGCTAACGTAAACTTCAGAAATTTGAATTATGATAAGAACTCTGCGACCTACGTATTTCCGAGTCCTAATGCACCTTAATAGCTCAACTTGAAAAGATTATGGAAATAAAGATTTGGATTTGATTAAATAAAGAAATTGAGTTTGTGGCGATTGTAAATTACAGATTACGATAGTGATATCATTCTTATAAGAATATTGGCTGGTAAGGTGTAACAATATACCTTTAACAAAAAATCTATAGAAAACAACAAAATTTTGAATTTGAAAGCACTATAATTTTATTTAAATTTAAAATATAACGTAATGTAACGGTGTCAAAGATGCTGAATATGCCTGTTTAATTGGTTTTTGCATCACAATTGATGGCCAAAAATAAAATCTAAATCATGTCGTAACTGCTTCCAAATTTGATCGTATTCGCTAAGGCTGAGCTCATTTGTCCAAAGCATTTGCGACTGGTTTTAATATTTGTTAAAGTGCCTCCGACTATTTTATCAAGCCTATGTTAAGTATCTGGTAAAAAATGTTAATATATCAATTATATTAAATACGTAACCTAATTTTAAAAATCTCGTACCGAATCTTTAATTTCTTTTTCCAAATTGGGATGTTCCTTTTGATCCATAAGAATAGCACATATTTACCACATTTTTATTTAGCAATTAAACAAATTGCACTTGCTCCTCTATCGAACGTCTGTTGGAAATCAAATAACAGATCCTTTAGCACATTTGTACTAATAGTTTAATTAGTATTGACATACGAGTTATTGTGAGATATCACATACCACAAGCAATAGTAGTGAGATATCACTTTTTCCTAGTCCCTAAATTTTATCTATGAAGCATTCCTTGGTGATGGCACGTTATTGCTTATTCGAAGATGTGCGTCACATAATCAAGGAATACAGCACTAGCTGGATTATTGGCAACCCCCTTTTAATTTTGTTACTGCAAATTTTTAAAAGACATTTTCTTTTTATCTCTTATTTTATTTTTATTTTCTGTATCCTATCATGCAATATTGGGTTATGTCATATTTTTTATGTGATAGAATTTATTGTTTAGTTATTAACCTTTAAAAAATATATAAAAAAAAACATAAAGATTTGCGTTCAGAACGCATTTTATTAACAAAAAAACATATGAAAGCTTTTAAAAAATTTTAATGACGTCTAAGCTGCCAAAAGGTGCTTTAATGTGGTCAATGCATTAAAAACACTACAGCGTACAGCAATTCTATTGGATAACAAATAAGCAACATTGCAATATTTAAAAAAAAACAATTTTTGTTTAAAACATTGTTTTTTTTTTTAAAAACCAATTTGTTTTAAATGCTGTTTTAAACAGTGTTTAAAACAAAAGTATTTAAAACAAACCAACTCTGCTTACAACCCTAAGTAAACCCTATTCAGAGTTGTATATACTTTCTCGTATGAACTCTTCCTAACCCCAGTTTCAACACCCCATGTCTTACCATTGCGGCAAAATAAGGAGTGTTATATACTGTGAATATGTCTGGGTTCTCTTTTATAACATATACTAACAATCAAGTACCTCTAGTTTGTGTTAGTACTTTCTCATGTAGAGACGTAACCGTTTGCGTCACATCTGGTAGTAGTAGTCTCATGCTCATCGTATATGTATTCCATGTTATAAAGTACAAAGATTCTATTACTATCTTGGAGTCATTGGTAGAAACTAGCACGACCACAATTACTCTAGCTGGAAAATAGGAAAGGGCTGAAATCTCTCAGCTCTGAGATATCAAGATTTCGGTCTGGGTTAAGGATTTTGATATAGTTTTCGGCAAAAAACTTCTATGAGGACATTGTTTTTAGTTTTGCAGCAATGTATATCAAACATACAACTCTTTGTCAAAGTACAAGTATTTTTTATCTCTGTTTAGAAATTTATTACAAAACAAACACGAAAATATGGAGGGGCTGAAATCTCACAGCTCTGAGATATCAAGACTTCGGTCTGGGTAAAGGATTTTGATATAGTTTTCGGCAAAAAACTTTCACGAGGACATGGTTTTTAGTTTTGGGCAGCGATGTATATCAAACATAACTCTTTGTTAACGTACAAGTATTTTTTATATCTGTTTAAAAACTTATTACAAAACTAACACGAAATATCAATACGTTGCCGGAAAATTATAATCCAAATCCAAAAATTTTGTTAAATTAAATAAAATCAAACTTTTTCAACATTCCAAAAATATTCCAAAAACTAGAATGAAATCAAATATTTAAACTTTTTCTAAATTCCGATAATATTCCAAAAATTCTTAAAAATTCAAACTTTTCCAAAATTCTAAAAATATTGCAAAAATTATTACAAAATCAAAAATTAAAACTTTTTTCAAAATTATAATAAAATCAAAAATTAAAAATTTTTCAAAATTCTAAAAATATTCCAAAAATTCTTACAAAATCAAAATATGAAGCTTTTTTCAAAATTCTAAATATATATCTATATAAAATTCAAAAATTCTATTTTTTTTCCAAATTCTAAAAACATTTATTTAAATATTTATATTCTAAAAATTATAGCAAAATCAAAAATTGAAACCTTTTTCAAAATTCCAAAAATATTCCAAAAATTAGAATGAAATCAAATATTGAAACTTTTTCTAAATTCCAATAATAATCCAAAAATTCTTAAAAATGCAAACTTTTTCCAAAATTCTAAAAATATTGCAAAAATTATTACAAAATCAAAAGTTGAAAATTTTTTCAAAATTCCAAAAATTTTATAATAAAATCAAAAATTAAAAATTTTTCAAAATTCTTAAAATATTCCAAAAATTCTTACAAAATCAAAAATTAAAACTTTTTCAGAAATTCTAAAAATAATGCAAAAATTATTACAAAATCAAAAATACAAACTTTTTCAAAATTCCAAAAATATTTCAAAAACTATAACAAATTCAAAAATGTCCATGTCCAGTTTCATTTTCAATTATATTTACGTCATAAAAACAGCTACATTTTTTTTCCAAAAAATTGGCTAAAAAATAAATAAAATTATTTTTTGACACACTTGACATTATTTTTTGACAAACTTTTAATGCCATAATTCTCAATAATAATAATAAAATTTCATTTCAAACAATTTTATTTTTTCCAAAAAATTGGGTAAAAATAAAAAAAATCTCTCTTTTGACACACTTGACAACATTTTTTTGACAAACTTATAATGCCATAATTCTCAATAATAATAATAAAACTCATTTCAAACAAACAATAATTTTATTTTTTTTCCAAAAAATTAGGTAAAAAAATAAATAAAAATCTTTCTTTTGACACACTTGACAACATTTTTTTGACAAACTTATAATGCAATAATCTAGATTTTGGTCTCACATATCAATCCCGACCATCAAGATTTCTCCAAATTCAATGTTTCTACTCGTAATCACTTAAAATGAACGTTTTTTAACCAAAAAATATGCAAATTTCCTTGTTTTGACACACTTGACGATTTTTTTGACACACTTGCGGTTCAGTTATCAAACACATCGTCCTTTCGGCTCTTCTCATTGAGTAAACCTATTTTTAGAAAAAAAAAATTTTGAAATCCGTTCAGCGGTTTTCTAGATTTCGTCGGTTGTGACGGACGGCCGGACGGCCGGCAGACAGACACACTTTTTTTTTTTTTGGATTTTTTAGAATCAGTAGGTCCTAAAACGTCGAGAAATCCAAAAAAAAGTGGGGGTAAGAATTTCACTTTGAGCTCATGAATGTAATACTTAGGTCTTTCAGACCGAAGTAATATTAATACGATGCCGGAAAATTATAACAGATCATAAATTAATATAACTTAGTGAAAAGATGACACACCCAGCAAACTACTCATAAACCTCTCAATTGAGCGTTTCAAGAAAATATTACAAAATCAAAAATTCATATTTCTTTCAAAATTCCAAAAATATTCTAAAAACCATATTTTAATAATTTTGTTTGCTCAAACTTAACAAGTATTATAATAAATTTCACTAATAAATTAAAATAAAAACGCCAATTTCTTGTTAAGTAATAGTTTTTATTTACTATATACGTATTTCGAAAGCTATCAGTTAGGATATATACTACTGTCGATGAAGCATAGCTTTCGAAATACGTATATAGTAAATAAAAACTATTAGTTAACAAGAAATTGGCGTTTTCACTTTAATTTATTAGGGAAATTTATTAAAAACTATAATATCAAAAAATTAAACTTTTTTTTAAAATTCTACAAATACATATTCTAAAAATTATTACAAAATCAAAGGTTGTAACTTTTTCCAATATTCTTAAAATATTGAAAAAATTACAACAAAATCAAAAATACAAATTTTATAATAAAAATTATAATAAAATCAAAATTTTAAAAATGTTGCAAAAATTCATAATTCAAAAATTTAAACTTTTTTCAAAATTCTTAAAATATTCCAAAAACTATAACAAAATCAAAATTACCAACTTTTTCAAAATTCCAAAAATTATAATTAAATCAAACATTTAAACTTTTTCAAAATTTTAAAAATATTCCGAAAATTCTAACAAAATCAAAAATACAAACTTTTTTTAAAATTCCAAAAATTATAACATAAATTTCCATGTTCAACTTCATGTTCGATAACATTTCATGTCAAACAAATAATTAATTTAATTTTTTCCACAAAATAGAGAAAAAAAAATGAAAATCATTCTTTTGACACACTTGATAACGTTTCTTTGACAAACTTATAATGCAATAATCTAGTTTTTGGTCTCACATACCAATCCCGTCAATCAAGATTTCTCCAAATACAATGTTCGTATTCCTAATGTAATCACTTAAAATGAACGTTTTTTAAGCAAAAAATATGCAAATTTCCTTGTTTTGACACACTTGATGATTTTTTTGACACACTTCCGCGACAGTTATCGAACACATCGTCCGCTCTTACATTGAGTATACCTATTTTTGGAAACAAAATTTTTTGAAATCCCTTCAGCGGTTTTCTAGATTTCGTCGGTTGTGACAGATAGACAGACATAATTTTTTTTTTTTGCTTTTTTAGAATAAGTAGGTCCTAAAACGTAGAGAAATGCAAAAAAGTGGGTTTAAGAATTTCACTTTTGGCTCGAGAATGTAATACTTAGATCTTTCAGATCGAAGTGCTTTTGAAAGAGAAAAGTAATTATAAGTTAATAATACATAGAGTTATATGAAGGCTCGATACTTCTAGTAAGCAATAACGTGGCATCATCAAGAAATACTCCATAGCTAAGATTGAGGGTACTACCGTTGACTGAATAGAGTTCATCCGCCAGCAACCCTAAGATATCACCTTGGTTACTGGCTAGTAGTATCTCACTTCTATTGCCAGTGGTATGTAATATCTTACGTTTGCTCGTACATCAATAGCACGGACTGGAGTACGCAGGGTTGTCACACCCGTAGATCGAAACTAAAAATAATTTACAATTTCCTTGAAACTTCGGTAATCGTTAGTATATTAAAAGGAAATTAAAGCGTTTTTTTATTTTTTCATTAATTTTGACTTTTGACACAGGGTGGCTTGAAATTTGTTAACAATTTTAAGGACCAGGAAATTTTAAAGTTAAATTGTGCTCGAATGGGTTAACCGATTTGAATAATTTTTTTTTGTTTAAATGGTACCAAAGGTACCGCACATATAACATGTAACATGAATTTTTTTGTTTTGAAATTTTAATACATTAAAACTATTTCCAATGTTTTATAATACAGATAATATGGTGACCTAACCTAGTTTTTGATTTTCTTCGAAAAAATTCGACAAAAGTGTTCAGAATTTTCTGTCCACTTTTCAAAACCAATTTTTTATTTAAAAATAACTGAATATGTATAAACAAAATTGTTTAAAAAATTTTACCCTATTTCTCTAATTTCAACCTTACAATTAACATCATCCTTCAAAGAAAGAAAACACTATTAAAATAATTCTGTCTAATTTTAAAAACAGTTTCTTAACTTTTTATAATTTCAACTTATTATTTATTCAGTTCGGTTGTTAAATTGTATTCTACAATTTACTAATATATTGTGTAATCATGTTTTATTCGTCAATACAAATTTTTTTTATTAAAAACATAAAATTTTTTTAAAATATTCTTTCCTATAATTTAATTTAATTGTAAATAAAATAAAAAAAAACAAAAGTAAAGAATTCAACTATCCAGAAAAGAAAGTGTTAATCAGCTAAACAACACAAAATTCGCAATATGAATAAATAACCAAACGAAATAAAAGTGCCTGAACTGACTGACTCTATGTTTAGTTTTATCTGATAACTGTAACAACGAAATATTTTTCGAGAAAGGTAGTCGAATGGGATATGAATATAAAATATAAATGATGATAGTTTGGATATAGTTTCAAACTGCCAATTCTACATAATACCTAGTTATTTTAAAATGAAAGCTTGAATGATTTGCAAAAACAAAATTGCACCGGTTGGTTAGTTTCGCATAGGAAATATATATTTTTTTTAGATTGTCAATGAACTTGAAGAACATTTTAACTATGTTTTTGGATTGCAATACTAATTTTTATTATAATTAAATACGTGTTATACATAACATAACCCTTACCTTCGATTTTATTTCAAACAAAAATAATCTAGTTTCCTTGAATTTTTATAAAGAAATTTTACAACATTGCACTACAAAACTAGTATATATGTTAGCGAGCAATCTTTAACAGTTATATAAAATAAACGATTTTTATTGATAAGAAAGTTAAATATAGTTACTGTTGTCAGCTCAATATATTAGTATAACGTTTTTATCTATTTATTCCTCTATAAAATAACGTTTTTATCTTTCATTTTTATTTTGTTTTGTGGTACTTAAATTTAAAAAGTTTCATATATCGCAATTTTTTATCGATTGGTTGGTCAATTTCGTTTTAAGCAAATATAAATGCATATATTAGTCGTGTTCGATTTGACTTAAGCAACTGATACAACTGAAAAATTGAATGCTATTGTTGTTGTTTTTTCAGTTGTTTCAGTCAAATCGAACGCACCTTATATAAGAAGCAGACGTTGACGAAAATACTGAAAAAGCTTTCCAGTTGTTAGTGTGGGTCAACATTTTTGTTAAAATCGAGAAAGTTTGATCTGACTAAACCATTGCATAAAGCAAACAAATCCATTGGAAATGAGTATCAACCATAGTTGCCCTAGCGTTAGCCTGAATAGGAGTATATTAGTGAATATTGGTTACCCCGAAATCTAAAGTCTATCTTATTTCTGTGCATAATAGTGTTGCTAGGGATAGACGTTTCTTGTTTCTTTTGTTGATATGGTGGCCCAAAAAAATCTGTGTAGTTCTTTCTTTTTTTATATGATTGTTTTCATATACATTTCTTTGTGGTTTCTAACTTTAACTTTTAAATAAACTGCTATTTCACATACATAGATTCTTCCCAGACTGTCAAGTTAAATGCATGGTAAAAAATTAGTAAAGTTTTTTCTTCGTGTAATCTTACCAGTTTACACTTTTCAACAAACGTTCTGGAATTCATCCAAAATAGTAGTAAATTAAACGGGGTGGGTTGGTAAAATTTAGGCTTAATTGAAAATTAGATTAAAAACATTCGACACTTCGCCGAGTAATGACCAATATGGTAGCGCCACGTCCTGATTGCTTAATTCTTTTGTGATTTAAGCCGAGTGCCCCATCTTGCCCGCCACCCAGTCTTGCCACCCTTCCCCTACGCTATGCCATTATTAAAGCGACAAAATATTAGGTGAATTTTTTTTAAAAAATGTATAATTTTCAAACCAAATTACCAAAAGCGTAGTGTTATTTAGAATAATATTATTGTAAGGAAAAAATAAAAATCAATATCAATCCTCCCATCCAACCCCTATATTATATCTACATTTTCTATAATAAATTATAAAAAATTATAACTAAAAAGAACTCATTTTAACCATTAAAACCAAAAAATATCTTTTAAATCCATCTAGTAGTATTTGAGATACATTAAATTGCTAATATGCTAAACCCGTGCTTTTCAAAAACTAGCTATAAAGAAGAAACACTCGCGACAAAAACAAAATTTCTTCTACCAAAAACGTTTTTTATTTTCCCTTCCACAGTAAAGAATTTGAAGTAAATTAAAAAATGTGTATCAATTTTTGGTCGCATATTTGTGATTTTGACACAAACTCGATTTGTGAGCCGGACCATTTTTAATCGACTTTATACTTGGAATATAAGTAGTGGAGCTAAAAAAACAAATGTGATTTTAGAAATTTTTTAAAGTGTTTAGTTTGAGAACAGGGTGGACGAAAGTTTTCTGTTTGACGAAAGTTTTCTGTAAATTCAAACTAAGGGTGACTTTGAAATCAAATTGCAAGAGAATGGTTCATTAATATATGTTGCAGAAAGGTAATTGACTGGCCTATCGAAAAAAAGTATATTATAAAATTTTTGAATAAATTTCTAAAAATAAAAGTTGGAACTTTAGAAAACTTTCGGATCTCCCTGTTCATAAACTTTCTAAAACACTGTTATTTTTATTTCACTTTTACTATACTTATATTCCAAATATGAAATGATAAATATTGGTCGGGATCAGCGTTGGTCACGTAGATCACGAATTACATCACTATTTTAATATGTATTATTCTTTGGCATATTTTTCATTTGGGTGATTTTTTTTCAGTAGATTGCTGCCGTTGTTTAAAAAGTCATCAAATTTACAGAAGAATTAGTTAAGATATATTTCACACATAAAAACACAACTAAGGCTATCAAAGTCTCAACATTTAATTGTGATTTTTCTCATGTCCACACTTATTTAACGTAGAAAAAACGCATTCAGTTGCAGAATTAGTTATTAAGGAGCATGTTTTGTATTTGTTGAAATTTGATAAGTTTTTAATGACAACTGTTTTCATGACAATATTGATTTGTATTGTTATTTCATTACGCACTATAGTGCGTGTTAAATATATTATGTTACTGTTACCAAGGTGATCTCATCATAATAAATAAACCGTAATGAAATGTCCTACATTTAATTACTAAAAACTGTATCATAATTTTTAATTTGATTGTAGAATAGGATCATTAAAGAACGCGATCAGCTGTAATGAGTTTATTGATAATGTATCCTTTAATCAATATTAAATAGTAAAGATGAGATAGCATCTCCGGTACTAATGATGTAAAGATGAGATAGCATTGCTTAATGCTTACTCTGTGGTAGAAATTAGTCAATAGTGATTAGCCTTGGTTAACTAATTCTCTCTCTTGAAAGAATCGCAGGCCTGCCAAAATTCATTGAAAATTATATAAATTGGTATTGCAAATATTCATTTTTCAAAAATTATCCTCTTCAAGGAATTATGTCAGTGATACCGTGCTGGCAATTACACAAGAATTATCTAAACAGATTAGTGGTACTTTTTTTCCTTTAAATTGCCAGATATACTTGATTTCGAGCATTTTTTCCGTCTAAAATTGTATACAGATTTCTCCCTATCGTCACCGGCACACGTTTCCGTTTGTTTTAGCAACATAACTAGTTTTTAATTGTGAACCAACATCTCACCTCCATTCCCAACACCAAAGGCTAATTTCAGCAGTGCATAATCGGTTTTTGACAAAATTTAAAACATTTTCTATGATATACAATTACAGATTTTATTGTTCGAATCGTATGCATTTTGAACAGATACTGTAAATGTCAAAAACAAAATCATTTAACAAATCCGGTTTTGTAAAACAACTTTGCCAACAACCAAATTTTAATCATATTTTCGAACAACCACTCAAAACCTACTATAAATCAATTCACTTAACAATCTCACTAACACCCTCAATCTCAAACTGTCAATTTCAATAAAAATTATTCCAAATAGCCACATTATCGTTTTGATTAAACAACATCACATACAAAATAATAATAATTTAAAAAATTCAATCTAATAAAAACAACAAATCCCACGCTACCATTAAACCAAAACAAACAACGAAAAAACTTCAATTCAATTCTCTTTTTGTCTGTTCCTTGCATTAATTTTTAATTTATGCGTGTAATTCTGATAGTTTTGCATTATATTCCAAACAAACAAATATGTACAATGTACATAGTTTATAACCGATAAAACTATTTGATTTTGGCCGATACCAAATTCGGAAGTAGAAATAATTTCCGTTACAAAAAAGAAAATTACTCATAAAGTTATAAAAATCAAACAATGGAATTTTCTTATTTTGATATATGTAAGACTGTGTTGAAACACTTATTCATCCTGATGATGGTATATTTTCATGAATGTTTAACAATAACTAATATTTTTTTTTCTTATCTGTATTTATGCAAGTATAATTTATTAATTTATTGTAAGTTATTATATATATTATTTAATGAAAATACTTGACTAATTTTTCATGTATAGACAAAAAAAAAATAATAATAATTAGAAATTGTAAATCAGTTTAACCATAACGTATACAAAATATTGAAAAATGAAAATGGCAATTGTTTTGCGTGTTCGAGCGTTAATTTTTCAACAATTTGACAGCGGAAACAAAATTTTCTATAAAAAAAATACACGAACAAAAATTAAATTATTGTCAGTTTTTTATCAATAGTAATTATTATGATTTATTTGTAAATGCATTTAATTTATTTGTAAACGTTAACAAACTATTTTATGAAAACTTGTTTTTCCACGTGGGTGGGTGGGTGGTTGGGTGGGTGGGTGGGTGGGTGGGTGAGTTTTCTGCATAGGATCTTGATGAAACTTTGGCAAATGATACAGGTTCACTTGAAAATAGAAGATCTGGATTCATTTTAAATTTGGACAAAATGGCGGGGGGTCTCCCGAACACCTCTAAGTTTAAATCTTGAATAACTTCTGATCTCGAGCTATGATCTTATTGAAACTTAGTATATAAGGTTTTAATACTGTTTTCAATATTTCTGCGTACCAACTTCCGGTTTGTCACTTCCGGTTAAAAAGTTTTTTTTTCAGGTGTTTATCCCTACTGTAGCCTACAATTACCGATCGATTTTCATGAAACGTCGCGAAAAGCTTTTAAATAACATGAGAAAGATTTTATCAGCTTTTGGAGCACATTGGATAAAGGGTTGGGGGGTCCACCATACAACAGGTGGTTTTTTCCACAAAGTTTTTATGTTTGTTGGGAGCATAAAACATTCATTCGTGAATGAATTTTGATGACACTTTGGAAAAAGATGCAAACATGTATGACAAAGAACTGATTAGTTTTTGAGCGATAATGAACAAAGTGGTGGGGGGTCCCTGGAGCACCTGTTTTTTTGAAAGCTCTATAACTTCTGTACCTGATAAGCGAATTGGATGAAACTTGGTACATGAGTATGTAGTACGGTTTAAAATAGTTCTGCATCCCAACTTCCGGTTTTTCACTTCCGGTAAAAAAAATTTTTTTGTACTTTTTTGAAGTTTTTTCAGTGTCTTTATGCACACTACAGCCTACAATAATGAAGTGATTATGATGAAACTTATGGAATAGGGTTCCAATTAGTGTGAAAAGATAATTATCATGTTTTGGGACACATTGATCAAAGTGGTGGGGGGTCTACCATACAAATGCTGACTTTTCACACTTTGTTTTTTAAGTTTGTTGGGAGCATACAGACTTCATTCATTATTCAATTTTAATGACACTTTGGCAAATGATGGAGACTTAAGTAACAAAGAACTGATTAGTTTTTGGATAATATTGGAATAAGTGGGGTCTACCATACAAATGCTGACTTTTCACATTTTGTTTTTTAAGTTTGTTGGGAGCATACAGACTTCATTCATTATTCAATTTTAATGACACTTTGGCAAATGATGGAGACTTAAGTAACAAAGAACTGATTAGTTTTTGGATAATATTGGAATAAGTGGTGGGGGTCCTCCCGAACACCTGTTTAATGTGTCACACTTTTTTCAATGTTTGTTGGGAGCACACCGCATTCGTTCGTTATCGAATTTTGATGACACTTTGGAAAAAGATGCAAACATGTATGGCAAAGAACTGATTAGTTTTTGAGCGATAGTGAACAAAGTGGTGGGGGGTCCCTGGAGCACCTGTTTTTTTGGAAGCTCTATAACTTCTGTACGTGATAAGCGAATTGGATGAAACTTGGTACATGAGTATGTAGTACGGTTTAAAATAGTTCTGCATCCCAACTTCCGGTTTTTCACTTCCGGTAAAAAAATTTTTTTTGTACTTTTTTGAAGTTTTTTCAGTGTCTTTATGCACACTACAGCCTACAATAATGAAGTGATTATGATGAAACTTATGGAATAGGGTTCCAATAAGTGTGAAAAGATAATTATTATGTTTTAGGACACATTGATCAAAGTGGTGGGGGGTCTACCATACAAATACTGACTTTTCACACTTTGTTTTTTAAGTTTGTTGGGAGCATACAGAATTCATTCATAATTCAATTTTAATGACACTTTGGCAAATGATGGAGACTTAAGTAACAAAGAACTGATTAGTTTTTGGATAATATTGGAATAAGTGGTGGGGGTCCTCCCGAACACCTGTTTAATGTGTCACACTTTTTTCAATGTTTGTTGGAAGCACACAGCATTCGTTCGTGAACGAATTTTGATGACACTTTGGAAAAAGATGCAAACATGTATGGCAAAGAACTGATTAGTTTTTGAGCGAAAGTGAACAAAGTGGTGGGGGGTCCCTGGAGCACCTGTTTTTTTGAAAGCTCAATAACATCTGTACCTGATAATCGAATTGGATGAAACTTTGTACATAAGCATTTAGTATGATTTACAAAAATTCTGCATCCCAACTTCCGGTTTTTTGCTTCCGGTAAAAAAAAATTTTTTTTACTTGTTGGCAGTTTTTTCAGTATCTTTATGCACACTACAGCCTACAATAATGAAGTGATTATGATAAAACTTATGGAAAAATTTCAATTAGTGTAAGAAGATAATTATCATCTTTTGGGACACATTGATCAAAGTGGCGGGGGATCTACCATACAACTGCTGACTTTTTACACTTGGTTTTTAAAGTTTGTTGGGAGCATACAGATTTCATTCATTAATCAATTTTAATGGCACTTTGAAAAAAGATAAAGACTTTATTGACAAAGAATTGACTAGTTTTTGGACAATATTGGGATAAGTGGTGGGGTCCTCCCGAACACCTGTTTATTGTTTCAATGTTTGTTGGAAACATACAACATTCGTTCGTTAAGTAATTTTGATTACACTTTGCAAAAAGATGCAAATATGTATGACAAGGAACTGATTAGTTTTTTTAGCGATAGTGAACAAAGTGGTGGGGGGTCCTCCAAGCACCTGTTATTTTGGAAGCTCAATAACTTCTGTACCTAATAATCGAGTTGGATGAAATTTGGTCCATACCCATTTAGTAAAGTTTACAACAGTTCTGCATCCTAACTTCCGCTTTGTCACTTCCGATAAAATTTTTTTTACTTTTTTTCGTACAACAGAATTTATGTTTGTTGGAATACTACTGCCTGCTTTAATATTTTTATTATTAGAACTACGAAGTCCATAATATTGGTTAGCTTTTAATTAAAGTATTTTATGGATATTAGCTCATTATATATCCAGAACACTATGTTTCCAGAGCTGTGGTGAAGTCAGCCTATGCATCAGCGTCGCAATATTTTTTTTACGATTTTGCCTTACAAAATCAGTGATTTTTTGTCAAAAAAGTACAATTGATGTATGTATGCCCCTAGGTCCCGTACTTATGTAAATGACAGAAAATTTTGAAAAATTCACAGAGACTAGAAGTTTGATAAAGTTTTAACGCAAAATATAGTGATTTATTATAGTGCAAAATTTTATAGTAGCAAAATATAGTGAACATAGAAATTTTTTGTAATTTTAATTATGGTAAAAAAGTGCAATTTTAAGTACACTCCCCTACCCCATACCCTAGGTTCCAAAACCTTTATGGACAGGAAAATTTGAACAAAATCACAGACCGGAAGTTTGATAAGTTTTTAACGAAAACTGTAGCGAAGTGTCAAATAAATATATATACATATGGGTAATTCTTTTATAAACCGAACACCTTTCTGACCGACCCATTTTTGATTTGGCTGAAATTTTTTTAGGGGTTTCGAGAATTTCGTGATTTTCGGCTTAAAATAAAAATTTATAAAATTTGTTATCGTCTCGCGCTCGATAAATTAGTTCATTTCTAACAGTAAAACTCATTTTCCCACTAATTAAATATACGTTCCTTATTGAAAATTGAACGTAGAACACGATGATTACATTAAACACTCTTTATTTTTTTTTGATAATTACTAAAAACTGATTTTAAAATTTTATTTGTTTATAACAATAGGAATTTGTTAATAATTTTTATGATTAACAATTTTTTTTTTAAATTGCATTTTTATTCTTTAAAATAAAACAAACAAAAAGTGTCTATCTTTACCAGAACTGAAGTTATAAGTCTTTGAAAACAAGTCTTCAAGCCAAAAATCACAAAATTCTCGGAATTTAGAACCGCTCTATTTCCCCTAAAAAACAAAATAAGAAAAAATTCTCAAACAAGTATATCGTTATGTTTATATAGAACCCTTAAAAAAATTTTCAGCTGAATCAAAAATGCCTTAGTCACATTTTGTCCTAATCTGTTCGGTATGTAAAAGAATGACCCATATATTGAATGTTTTGTCGTCCCGCGCTCGATAAATTAATTTATTTCTAACAGTAAATATCATTTCTCCATTAAAAAAAAATACTTTTTTTATAGGAAATTAAACGATAAATAGGATGATTATATTAAAAACAAATTTCATGGGTGGGGCGGGGCAATGGTTAAAATTTAGTTTTAACATTTTATTTGTTTATAACAATAGGAATTTGTTAATAACTTTAGTTGAAAATATTTATTTTTAAAAAATTCCATCTTTTATCTTTCAAATAAAGAAAAGAAAAACCTTCAATCTTCTATAAAACTGAAGTTATGAATTTTTGAAAATAAGTCTTCAAGCCGAAAATCACGAAATTCTCGAAATTTAGAACAGCTCTACTTTCCAAAAAAAAAAAAAAAATAAAAATCTTCGAACACGTATATCTTTTTTTTCAATAAAAAACCCCTAAAAAAAATTTCAGCCAAATCAAAAATGGGTCGGTCAGATTTTGTCCAAATCTGTTCGGTTTATAAAAGAATTACCCATATATGTATCTCTGTATTTTGAAGGCAGTGGGGAACGGTGAGAAAAGCTTTTTTTGATCCAAATTAGTGAATTTTTATTTGAAAGAGCACTTAATTTAATTCAACAATTTAATTTAATTTAATTCAACTTAATTTAACCCCTAAATTTAAGGATTGTTGCAATTTTTTTTACAATTTTGCAGTGTACAGTTTTTGAATTATGGTAAAAAAGTGCAATTTCACCCGTAAAACAATATTGAAAAAATGCATGAAATGTGCATAATTGTGCATGTTACAAAATCTCCGTGCACAAAATTGTGCATAATACATGCCATGCACATAATGTGACTACACCGTGCATATTTCGTAAAACGCCTTAGCTCATATATGTCAGCCGCATGTTTTACGAATAATAAAACGAAGCGAAACGAATTTTATTTAATGATAAGAATAATAAAAAATTAAGAATGAAAAATTGTTTTTACATGTTATAAAATTACTGGTTTCATTTATTTTTTTATGAGATGATAAAACTTTCATAATAATAAATTGGTGAATTTTATATATTTTCATCTAAATTTAAGTACGAAAAAAATTGTTTGTCAAGGAAATGAAAATAAACACAGAAAACAAACATGCACTTGAATAATTAATTTTAGTGATTAAAAAAACTATTATATTTGTTTAATATTTTTGTTTGCCATGTCTCATGTCGGTTTACTGATATTAAATTTTTTTTTTGTAATATTAAGAAAACTATGGATAATTAATGTTATTTTTTATATATAAGTCAAATATTTAAATTTTTTGATTTATGATTTTTTTTCCATTTAAAATTTGTTAAAAAAATGGACGAATTATTTACAAATGCAATGACACACATTAATTTTCATTTTACAACACAAAAATAACGATCGCTTTCTTCATTTATCGTAAATAGAAATACACTTCCAAAAATATTAGTCTAGGAAAAATTCATAACGTATTAGAAGATCTTAGTCATAAAAGTTATACATAAAATATTTTTGTATTTATATGAAAGTTCTATGCACATTTTGTTAACATGTTCACATGATTTAATGTTAAAATGAAAACAAATATGTATGACGTTAGCACTCAAATAAAACTTCAATTAACTTTAAAATTTACACTAGAATATTTAAAATAAATCTTAAAAAATAAAAAAGTGCACGAAATGTGTATACACTCGTCCCTCGTATGCACATTATGTTGGTCGGGTCAGTAAAGTATGTAATCTACAGGTTATATAATTTTGTCTTGCACAGTTTTTGAATTATTATTGAATTATTATTAGAATTGAGGATGTGTTTTTCAATTTAAACCATTTACAAGCCGGTTTAATTGAATATTTCTTTAGTTATCATAATCCTTAGATTATAATATATACAGGATAAGCAATATTTTATATATTTTGTGTATGCACACTATAAAACTATAAAAAAATTGAGGCTGGTTTTTAAATTCAAATTTCGCATTGAAAATAATTTCCACAAAAGAAAAGGCTCCTGCAAAAATAAACACAAAAATACAGGGTCCCATGCAGCATGGTTATCTCTTTACATTTATAGAAAAAAATGGATGGATGAAAGAACGATGGAGTAAAGACGTATTTTCAATTAATGTGTGCTCAAATTAGTATAATTATTAATTCAATTTCTAAAATTAAATATAAAACTATAGTTGATGATACTTCGTTTTTCTATTATCTTTAGTGTTGTGATTAAATAGAAATTAGTGTATAAACTTTAAAAGAAGTACAATTTAATTTATATTAAATCTAAAAACAAATGTAACGGTGTGACAAGTGTGATCATTTCATTTAAGTTAATTATACACAGAAATAATTAACATTTGATTAATTTAAATATAACGGTTCTATGCATATAAACATTTATGTGGTCATGTCCTTGGTTTTTTTGTTTTGTTTCTTCAATTTTATCAGATGTTTTTGATATTTTAAACATTTAAACTGAGCAATAGTTTTCAACCAAACTTTAGATTCTCAACTAAAATAAAATATACAGTGAAAAAATAGACAGAATACTGTTATTAATAATAAATTATAATTTTGTTCTTTTGCTTTAAAAAGGACCGAGTATGTGGTAAATCTTTGTAATATTTGGAAAATTTGTTGATTTTTCTTTGCAGCTGAATTTGTAATCTGCTACTTTATCTAAGATATCAGTATGTTACGATCACCACCATCTCCACTAACTAAAAATGAGAAACGGCCAAGGCCAGACAATCTTGTTTGTCATGCTTGCTTACAATTAATTGATCCTGACAAACCATCAATGAAATGTAATGAATGTCTTGCGTCGTTTGAACTTGGGTGTATTTCAATATCTTCCGATCAATATAGATATTTTATAACGAACAAAATTTCATGGTGTTGCCCAAAATGCTACTATGAAAAATCGTCTTCTACAAATAAGGTTGTTTGTGCACTTTCCGAAGGTGTAGAGGAATTGAAATCTAACCTTCAAAGTGTTCTTAAAAATGTTAATGAAATCTCAGCTCGAGTGGCTGGAATTCACCAAGAAATGATTGCTCGTGTAGAAGACGTTCAAAAATGCTTTAATGCTGCTCATAAACGCATAAATTTGATAGAATCTGAAAACTTGTCAAACTATATAAGGATACATGGAATATGCAATATTTATAAAGAAGATCAAGGCATGCTAAGACTACTACTTAATGATATGCTTGGAGTATTAAATATTAAGTTATGCGACACTCAATTTGCGATATCACGGAACAAAACAACTCATGAAATAATGGTTGTCATTTATGACAAACCTTTGTTGAAGCTTATTTTTGAAAATTATGCTTTACTTTTAGCCAGTGACGCAAATATACATGAAACTTTCTTCAAATCATTAGTTTCCGTAAAACTTGATCAAATGGGCGCTACATCTAATAAAATATCAATATCCTTCGAATCAGAGAACAATAGATTAAAAAAACGACTGGAATTTCTTGAACAGCAATCTTTAGCAAAAGACATTAAAATAACCGGTATTTCCTTTCGGATTGATGAAACATATGACAAGCTACAATCAATATTCATCAAAATCTCAGAACAACTTAAAGTTTGTATTTCTATAGCTGATTTCTCTATCCGGCGAATAAAGCAAACACCAATAGTTATCGTAACGTTTCGTGATAAAAGTTTACGAGATACGTTGTTTTATAAATACATATCAATTGTCAAGAACTCAAAATCAGCTGGCATTTCTATTCATCAACAAGATGTCTTACAATCGTCATCAAATAAGATCATGTTTAATGAGCATCTATCTGAATCCGCAAGACTTATTTATAGTGCTGTACGTGCTTCAAAAAAATTGAATAAAATACACTCATTCTCTGTGCGAGGCGGAAAAGTGGTAGTAAAAGTTTGTCCTAACGCTGACTGGCTATTTATTCAGTCACTGGAAGATCTACACTTCTTACTAAATAGCAATTAGTCACCAATCAACATTTTTTCCAACTTTAATGAATTAACATAACTAAATATTATATATTATTTGCTTAACTACTTCGAATTATTTTTCTGAATTTTGCTTTCTAATTTGATACTTCTTAATTTTTGTGAATTTATATCTTATTTTTCTTTTGTTAAATTGTTTAAGGGCGTTACAATTTTTTGTAAGATAAACTTAAATTTATATTATATAATTAACTAAACTAAACCATTCTAAATTTTTTTATCACGTTCTCGTTTAAAATTTGCTACTTCTCTTCAGAAACATGACTAGAATTGTGACTCAAAGAACATCAAACTCATTGAACTCTGTGAACTTAACCAACGTTGTCCTTAGATCTGCTTTTAAGGATAATTTAAATCTCCTTAATTTCTGTCATTTTAATAGCCAAAGCATTTATACCAAAGCCACTAATAAAATCGATGAAGTTCGGAATATTCTGAAGGATGCGCCACTTATTGCAATAGGTGTATCTGAAACATGGTTAAAACCTTATATAAATAATAAACTTGTGGAAATACAAGGATTTAATATGTTTCGCAATGATCGAATCAAGCGTAGAGGCGGAGGTGTAGCCGTTTATATTCGGAAAGGAATAAAGTGTTTTGTCGTAGGAAAATCAGTGGAAATATCTGGAACGGGTTTGAGCTGTAAGCAAACTTTAAGTTTACATGAATATTGCGTTTCTGGAATAGAGTTTATTTTCCTTGAAATTCATATATCAAACCGGAAAATTCTTTTTGGCGTTGTTTATAACCCAGATAGTAAAAAATTTAACACTAGAACCGGTCTCAATAGTATTCTTGATAATTTATTGCCCCAATATAATAATGTGATTATTACTGGTGACTTTAACACCAATTTACTTATGTCCACTCCTATATCTAATGACTTCACTGATCTCTTGATTGAGTATGGGCTTGTAAATCTATCTCAAAGTGCAACACATTTCACTAAAACATCATCATCATTGCTTGATCTTGTCATTGTAAATGATACTTCAAAAATCTTAAAATATAACCAAGTTGATGTTCCTGGTATTTCTAAGCATGATATGGTTTTTGGTACCTACAATATTGAAGTTACTCAGACTAGCAATAATTACAGTTTTCGAGATTATAGAAATATCAACATGGATGATGTCGTTTATAAAATATTATCACAACCATGGGAAAAGTTTTATAACTTAAGTAATTCTGATGATTTGCTAAATTTCTTTAATACAACTATAAAGAAAATTTACGATGAAACTGTGCCGGTTAAAGAAGTAGTTATTAAAACGGAAATAAACCCTTGGTTCAATGATTCTATTCGGGCAGCTATGGCTCTTAGAGACAATGCCTATCGAATATGGATCAGGACGAGAGATCAGGAAAATTTCAATACATTCAAATCGCTACGAAATAGAGTTAATTTCTTATCTAAATGTGCTAAGAAAGATTATATGGAAAAATTCTTTAATCCAAATTTGCCAGCGAAAGAACTTTGGAAACGAATCAAAGGGACTGGAATTAGATCTCATGACCGGCAACATATTTCTTTCTCTCCAAATGATATTAATACACAGTTTGCTTCAAATTGTGTTAATAGTACAATACAAATTGACTCAGATACGTACACACCTAATAACAATTTACCCAGCAATAATTTGCCTAAAAATAGCTTTTCATTTTACAATGTTTGCACGCTTGATACGGTTAATGCTATCAAATCCATTAAATCCAACGCTATAGGCTTTGATGAAATTCCTCTTAAATTTATAAAACTTTGTCTACCCATAGTTGCGCCTTTCATAACCCATATTTTTAATTTCATACTCACTACATCCCAATTTCCTAGCATCTGGAAAGTAGCCAAGATCATCCCTATTCCTAAAAAATCAAATCCAAAATCTGTAAAAGATCTCAGGCCAATTAGTATCTTGTGTGCTCTCTCTAAAGCTTTTGAGATTATTGTTAAAAACCAAATTGATGAACACATCAAACGCTATAAGCTGATGTCGACCTTTCAATCTGGTTTCCGCAAAGGGCATAGTACGCAAACAGCACTTTTAAAGGTTGCAGACGATATTATAATGTCACTGGATAAGAAAAAAGTCTCTATTCTAGTTTTACTAGATTTTTCTAAGGCGTTTGATATGGTAAATCATAAAATATTACTAAAAAAACTGTCTGATAAATTTAATTTTACCTCGAGTGCTCTACGTCTTATATCATCCTATTTACATAAGCGTTGTCAAAGTGTTACGTTGGACAATCTAATTTCCGATTTCTTATATATTAGTTCAGGTGTTCCTCAAGGTTCTGTGCTGGGTCCCCTGCTTTTTTCAATATATATTAATGACTTGCCATTGGTATTAAAATTTTGTAAAATACATTTATATGCTGATGATGTTCAAATTTACGCAGACGGACTAGCGAATAATATACCGAGTATTGTCTCTAAAATTAACCAGGATTTGGAAAGTATATTAGAGTGGGCGTATCGCAATGGTTTAGCTCTAAACGCTTGTAAAACTGTATCTATACTATTTAGTATAACAAATAATCACTACCACAGAACACATGCTCCATCTATTCGACTGGGTAATAAATTGATTCCGTTTTCTGAATCTTCACGGAATCTGGGTGTAATTTTTGACTCACAATTAAATTGGAACGTGCAAGTCTCCTCAATTTGTTCTAAAGTTTATTCTTGTCTACAGAGTCTATGGCCGTCTTCATCTTTCACAACGATTAGTCTTAGGAAAAAATTGTTTAAATCACTAATACTGCCACAATTTACCTATTGTTCATCACTTCTTGGTAACCTTAGCGCAGGCGGTTTTTGCAAGTTACATAGGGCTTTCAACGCTTGCATTCGATATGTCTTCCATTTGTCTCGTTTTTGTTCTCTTTCACGCTTTAAAACATCTCTTCTTGGTTGTTCTTTGAAGTGCTATCTAAATTACCTTCTATGTGTATCAATATATAAGTTAATTACCACCAAAACCCCTAATTATTTATATGATAAGTTAAATCTTAGGCATCGAAGAAGTTCAAGGCTAAACCATGTTACACTACCTATAAACCGTACCACTACAAAAAATAAATCATTTTTTGTTTATGGGTTGTCTCTTTTCAATAAACTCTCTCCAGATATACGGGCTGCTACATCGTTGAAACAATTTAAGGATAAGTGCTTTGATGTTCTTTGTCGCATGGAAGAGATATAGTTTTAAAAAAAAGCAAAAATTTTTTTTTTTTGAACGTTTAATGATGTCTTTGTTGTTTATATGTAAGTGAATCCCATATAAAATAAATTTTTTTTTTTTTTTCTTTTTTTAATTAAGTTAATTGAACTATAGTAAGCTTACTTTAAATGAATTAGTTTTATACTATGGAAATTTTATCAAATTGTTCTTTATAATAATTTCTACATATATGTACACCAAAAAAGGCTAGGCCTTATGTATATATAATTTTTAATTTAATAAATAAATAAATAAATAAAAAAATAAAATTTTATTCTTCTATTGCCAGAAAGAAATAACTGCTAAACAATATATATTTTAAAAAAATATCAAAAAAATATATATTTTATTTTAATTTGATTCTAAATAAAAACAAAACCAAAAACAATTGATCGTCAAACAATATCCATTTCACTCTAAAATTATTCTAAATGAAAACAAAACCAAGGCGTACATGATGCAATTTTAACTAGGATCAAATTTTCAGTTTTAATATTATCAGTTTATTTTAATCGAAATACTTTTGAGAAAAATAAAATAAAATTGAATAAGGTTGGTCATTTTCCGATCGGTAAAAATGTTAAATACAAAATATCTACGTAAGTCTGTTATTTGGTAAGCATATTTCGTCAAGCAACGGAAAACCTCGGTGATACTTAAATTTCTAGGCTACTGTGTTTTTTCAATGCAAATACTATCACGTTAAATTCTCACACTACTTTATGTTAATAAAAGAAACTTCAACTTAAACAAATATTACTTATCCTGTGTATTTTATAATCAAAGTCATAAACAGTTATGGATAATATTTAACCCGATGCAACATTTGTTGGTATCACTTTTATCAATATTCAATTGACATTGCTATTTGCTATTGACATTTACGAAGAAAAATTCATTTTTGATGTGTCGGCGATGATTATTGCCACATATCAATTTTATTTTTATTTGGCTGCAAGGGTAATTTTTAATGTTATTGTGACAGTGCCGCCAACTGAAAAATATGATTTTCTGATGTTTTTCGCGTTTCTGAGGTTGTAATCGTGTTGTTTTGAGTTGTCAACTGAATTTTCAGTTTATGTTCTAAGTTCGGTTTTATTTATTTATATATTTTCATAATTTGTATTTTGTATTTTATTTTTAAAATTAGGTATTAGTAGAAAAATTATTATTATTTATTTATTAGTAAAAATTAGTTGTGAAATTCATTTTGACAAAGAACAAAGTATTTCAGTTTATGCAATTTTATTTTTACAGCTTTTCAAGCTGACGCCTTTGTTGTGGCTACAACAGAGAAATTTTAGACTTTTTATTTTATCGTCCGACGTTATCGTCCGTGTTGTGTTTCTACCTTTAGTCTATTATCTTCAATATTTTATTTCTTTTACATTTACGGCACACTGAGCGAATTTTATTCGCATTTGATCGATTTAGTTTTTAATTGTTCAAATGACTTAATGGAATGAAACAATGCCTCAAAACTGGACTGAACCTCAACGATAATGATACCAATCTGCAAAAAAGTAATCGCCAAACTATTGGTTAACTACTGTGAAACCTTAATAAAATTTGCTGCAGACCATAAGTATGATTACCAGCAAGACATAGATACTATCGATACACTACTATTCCCTCAATTTAGACAGTTTATTGGCTGCTCCAACTGTAGACAAATGGTATGCAAACAGGTGAAAATAGCATAATTAAAAACCATAGGTACTGTAATACAAACTAGAACGGTGTAAACCCGAGGTACGAAACTATTGAAAGCTACAAGAAATACTATCACTGAATCCATCGAATCCATCGTGTGCGCAGTATATTCGACAAACAAGAGCTGCCGAGTTATCCCATCCATTTGTTGTACAAATACCTCGTTGTAGAACTGTGTCCTTCCAAAACGACTATTTCAATAGAGTGGCCAAATTATGGAATTCATTGCCCTCCTCTGTATTTCCCGATAAATTTTCTCCTCAGGCATTTAAAGAAAATGTCCATCATCATTTAAAAAAATTAGTATAGTTATCCCTATATCCCCATTCCTTCCATTCCTTTATAGTTGACATGGAATCTTCGGATATTCAAAGAGTCTAAATAATGAATATTTCATATTTAGTGTGCTAAACATGTTTAACTGATTAATAAAAAAAAAAAAAAAAAAATATAAGAAAAAAGAAAAAAAACCGTGATATTGACCTAGGATACCTGTGTACCAAATTTAGCTAACCAGTTTCTGAGATATCGTGTGCAGAAAGAGAAACACACTTTTTACCCCATATTTCGGGTCACAACTAACCTGCGGATCTTAAAATGTCATAGCATATATTGCTCTAAGATACCTGTTTCAAATTTGTGGTCAATAGGTCAAGTAATTTCTGAGATATCGTGTTCACAGACAGACAGATCCACACACATTTGACCCTCAAATCTCGGGTCACAATTGACCTGTGGGTTTGAAAATCAATGTTGTGGGAGATATTGGCATAAGATGCCTGTGTACTAAATTCGAGGTTAATAGGCCTAGTAGTTTCTAAAATATCGAGGTCACAGACAGAAGTATACTGTATACATACGCATTTTGACTTAGTGACTTCAATATCTCGGGTCTGTGCCGAATTTGGGGTCAATATTTCAAGTGGTTTTTGAGGCACCTTGTTCGCAGACCCACGGACGAGGTTGCAATCGCATAAACCATATCTAAAGCCTTCCATAGTTAAAAAGTAAATTAACAGTAATTTACTACGGTCAGAAGGACCTAAGTATTACGATTATGAGAAAACTTAACCCCCTAAAATCTTAACCCCTTACTGTTTTTGACATTTTACGACATTTTGGGACCGTAAGTAGTGTAAATAAGGCAAACAAGTGTTGCACGAATGATAACTATTTCGATGAAATTTGATAATACAATTTATTTACAATTATAAAAATTCAATTATTTTTGCATTAATATTTTATAAAGTACAATGTGCACTCTTCGATATAAATTTATATAATCTCCTTGATATCGAACAAATGATCGAGTATAAATAGTAAAATTCTCCATCTCTTGTTTTTTATTTTACTATCCCTATCTTCGTACACAAATTAAAAATTCCCCATATCATCTCAATAAAAAAATTCAAGTAAAACCATTTCCATATATCATCTCAGTAAACAATTTCCATATATCATCTCAGTAAACAATTAAAAACTTTGCAGCCAAAGGGGGTCAGATCTAAATTTTAGTCGTTACTCTTTATTTTACCTATATCTTCAACATAAATTAGGGCTATCGCTTGATGCATGAAAGATGCAGATCCGACGAAAAACAAGCGCGCTATAACAAAATTTGGATTTGCCACCCTATTCCGTTTGGTGCTAAAAGACCAAGTCGGGACCGGCCTCCTTTTTGCAACAAATGAAATGATTTGTTATTTGTTACAAATCAAAAAACATTTTGAGCCCGTCCCAAAAATTCGTACGTTTTGTAAATAAATTAATTTGTTCCTAATTATTTTTTCCCTATTTTTTATTATCCAACAGTTTTGAAAATTGGACATGCGTTCCTTTTGCTGCAAGGTCTTCAATTTCTTTACAACCTCTACCGACAATAATTCTACTTTCCATAAATTTGAACAACCGTATTATATCTACATATAATACTATGAGTTATGACTAAGCTTTACAAACAAAAATGTTCATCATTTATGTAGACAGAAACATGTATTGTTAATTGATATTGTGTGACGCAACAAAGCAATTAATTGAGAAAATGTTTAAATATTGACTGACTTGAAGCACACATAAATGCTTTTATGTTTGTTTTAATTTAAAGGCCGGAACCGGAAAAAATTAGCAAATCATACCGAATTTCTTTAAATATGAATATTGTTAGTATTACAGAAAAATCTAGACTATCACAGTTTCTTCCAGTAAAATCAAATCACAACAAAACGCAACAACAAATGAATGAAATGAATAGTGTTGTTGTTATTGTACATATTCTTAGAATTAAGATAATATTCTACTAATAATCGAATATTCTACTATTTTCTCAAGGTTTCTAGAAAAAGACTTCGAATTGTCCAGAATTAAGCAGAATGGTATATAAGCGATTGCCGGTTGTAGATTAGTACATTAGTGTTATTTAGTGTTATTTTAAAGATTAGCGTTATTTTAAACCTGCGATAGTGAAGCTAAAATTATAAAAGTGATGTTTAAATTACTTTTTGTACATAAAGTTTGGGGGGTTCTTAAGTAGAAATAATTTGTGTATTATTTTAAACGTTGTATTACTGGAAATTTCTACAATCAACCGTTGGAGTTTCTGAAGCTGCTGAAAGAATATTATAGTTAGGAATATTGTTCGCTTTATTGTTTCCTGTTGTTGTGGAACAATTAAGGAGTTGAATACTTGATAAAACCTGGTGTTTGTGCTTAGTAATCAGTGATCGAACTCGGAAGAGATTGGGAATTGCGTTTTTCGGATTGAGAGTAAGGACAATTCGAAGTAAGGCTGGAAAAACGTAACAATATTCTTATTTTAGAGTAAAAATCGAGATAGGCCGTCGTTACAGTTCGTCTATCTGCCGACCGGCCGTCATGTGCGACAGAAACCTAAAACTACTGGGCCGGTTTAAATTTTTGTTTTTGCTTTCGAATAAAATATTAGTCAGTGTGAAGGAAAAAGTTTTTCCGAACAATTTTTTATTTAAAACTTCAATAACTTTAAGTTCTGCCATTCGATTTTGATAAAACTTGGCGCATAAGCTTTTGGTGCGGTTTCTCATAGTTATTTCAGGTAAAATTGGACAAAGTAGGGGGTTCGCCCGATCAAATGTTTATTCGAATGTACAATAACTTTATGTCCTGTCATTTGATTTTGATGATACTCGGTAGTCAGTTTATAGTCTTTTATTGTGATTTGTGGTGTTCTATAATTCTAAAATTTGTTGGCAAAATTAATTGTAAGGGAGCAAGCATGTAGTCATAGTCTGACATGTAAATTGCTTAGTCCTGTATATTCCTGTTTAGGGTATCCAATGTCGATTATCGAGTCCATATCTCGGTTAACCTCCCGGGTATTTGATTTAATTGATTAATTATATATGAAACGCTGTACCATGTACATAAAACCGTTTAAATAGAAGTAAAGTTAGTTTTAATTGTGCATAAAGATTAATGTGTAATTAATAGATATATTGTGTATTATTTTGGCCGCTGTGTAATTCTGGAAATTTCTACAGTTAACCTTAGCATTTTCTGATCGAACTCAGAAAGGAATTCGGGAATAACGTTATACTTTTAAAACTTTTGAGCGCAAGTCTAATAATCTTTCGGACGACGTACAAATTTTTTTGTTTTATCTTTTATCTTTCTTTCTAAGATTACGCTTATTACACCATAAATCACAATCACACATCACGTATGAAATAGACCAATATTTCAAGATAGGATTGAGGAAATAAAAATAAAATAAAAGGGGAAAAAGAAATTTTTTAGAAAAATGCACGAACAAAACTAAAATTGGGTTGCCAATATTCCAGTTAGTGGCATATTCATTAAAGATGTGACGGATTGTCTTTCTTCAATAATTATAACCCAGATATAGAGTAATGTGAAAACTCGTTTCTTCGAAGGTCATATCGTTAACTGATTACAGATCATCCGCCAGCACCCCTTAGATATCACCGGCGCAGTGATATCGCACTGCTATTGCCAGTGGTATGTGATATCGCCCGTTAACTCGTATGTCAATAGCAGGGACTGGAGTACGCGGGGATGTCACACCTGTAGATCAAAAATTAAAAAAAATTACAAATCAACAACAATTGATGGCCTCCATTCGGGACAATTTTTTCTTTGAATTGTCAAATTTAATGTATAAAATAGGTAAAATACTTTTAAGTACAGTAATTGTTAAACTTTTTAGATCAGAAAAATATAAATCATAAATTTAGACTATACTCTAGTTATTGCACCAATCGCCGTATAACCAACAAAACAACTTAAAACTTTTCAGTAAATTTAATCATAGTTGAACTAATAACAAATATCCTAATTTTAAACTATTTTTAATAAATTTTATTTTGTTTTATCTATTTGCAGTTTAATATTAAATTCGACGATAGTTTAACATCAGTATTTGAATATCCATCGGAATCATGTTTACTAGAAGAACTAACAACAAAATTAAATAATAGTAATAGTAATGATCATATATCTGGCATAGAAATGGGAAATAATTTAATTAGCGGGCAACAAAATGCAAATCAAAAACTTATTGGATCTATGTCATTAGGTAAGTAACTGTTAAATTTAATTTAACAAAACGTTAACGTGACAAATTTTTTTTATTATAATTTATTTTTTTAATGTTTCAAATATTAATATAATAACAATAGTGCTATGATAAATACTATGAATTACTATTTTCGTTGTTCTTTCAATTTGGTCTTACATTTTTATTGTTTAAAATACATTTTTGGAATAATGGATAATTAGATACAATAAATTTTAACGGTTAAAACTGTATGATGATTATAATAACATTAACAATGTTGAGTGTTTTTTTTCAAGTTTATGATACACATATGAGTATGATCTAAGCACTACCAAGTTTTCATTGTTAGGTGGATAATTATTGTAATTATGGTGCGTGAAGGAATCCGAGAATGCATGAAATTGTTTGTTGAAGGTTCTTTGGTTTTTTGGTGGTGAGTGTTGAGCAGATTTTGCAAACCATAGTTCTTTTGGTTGTAATGAGTAAATATAAATACTGGGATCCAAAATTTAAAGTTGCAATTATTAATTATTATAAGATTTGTATTGAAAAATTTAATCATCAATCCGACAAGAAATATATTATTATATATATATATATATTAGTTAAACCCATACTGAACTACGTGCGATTTGTATTTATTTTAATTTATTTTGATGAGAACGAGCACCTATAGAAAGCCGCCCTAGTTTGGTCCGGATCGAAAACCGAGTTCCCTGTGTGATATTTTAATCTACCCAGTACAGTGTTTGACCTCACCAAAACCAAGTTATGTCGACCTTCACGAATGGTTGAACATAAAAATTTTCAATCACGAAAACCCATGAGGAATTACATAAGGTTGAACCAGCTGAGCTTTTTGAAGTCAAAATAACTGGGAGTGGAATAAACATTTGTTCGTTTTGGCTACAATAGCAAATGCATTAATTAGGCTTCTTGCGCTGATGAATTTAGTTATTCGCTGATGTATGAACTACTGCTGTTATGTTTTTGAGGTAATTGTCAGTGAATATTAAAATATTAGAGAAAGATAAAACGATTGATAGATAAAAGATAATACCTAACTGTGTGATCAGCATGACCTACTTCAGCAGCAAAAAATGTGACTGAGTTGTATAGCTATTATAAATACAACTTTAACGATAAATCCGATTTAATTTCTAAAGCCGATTGGAGAAATTCGCAGGGTCCTTCTATTCAGGGCGTAGTACAACCGACGAACATGTTCAGATCCATCCCACATATTTGCGGTGCAATGCAATATGTTCAATATGTTTAATATGTTTACAGTACGTTTTGTAGAACTGTTTCTGTCCAGAATTTTCATTTTATTAGAGTAGCCATACTGAGGCATTCAATGCGTCCCTACGTTTTCCCCGACGTATTTGCTCCTCGGCATTTTCGTTATTTAAAACAATTAACCGAATTTTTTACACCTGCACAGCAGGAATTTCGGATTGATTAATAATCTTTAGTCAAAATCACACTATATCAAAGATAAGCGTTGCTGTACATTCAAAACTATCGAATTTAACGTTAAGGATAATAAAGGGTGAGCCTTTTAAAATTTTAAATCTGAATCGGCAAAAAAAACTACCTATAATTTTTTCAAATTTCTGGTTTTATTGGAAAGGTTCAACTTTGTCATTTAATAATAGCACACAATATCATTCATATGACCACCCCGACTGGCTCGGCAGTACCTCATCCAATCAACCCAATTTTTCAGTACATTTTCGATTGTCAAGAGAATGACATTCAATTCAAGAGAATGACATGGACGACATATGGTTTCAACAAGACGGGGCCACACGTCATACAGCCAACGCAACGATCGATATTTTACGCACTGTTTTTGAAAATCGAATAATCAGCCGAAATTGTGATGTCAATTGGTCGCCTCGGAGCTGTGATTTGAGCCCTTTGGACTATTTTCTGTGGAGAGCCATTAAGGATAAATGTTACGCAAAGCATCCCGAAACAATTGAAGCGTTGAAACATCAAATCGAAGTTGCCATTGAAGAGATTCGACCCGAAACAATCGAAAATTTACTGAAAAATTGGGTTGCTCGGATGAGGTACTGCCGAGCCATTCGTGGTCATGTGAATGATATTGTATTCCATTATTAAATGACAAAGTTCAACCTTTAGAATAAAACTGGAAATTTGAAAAAATTATAAGTAGTTTTTTTTTTATAGCCGATTCAAATTTAAAATTTTAAAAGGCCCACCCTTTATATATCTTCATCATAAATTACATGTTATTTACAATAAATTTTGATAGCAACTAATTTCATTCATTGACAGTCATGTCCTTACTGCCAAATAGTTTTTAAAATACCGTAATGAAAGTAAAACAAAGGCACTTTTCGGGATACGACATCATTGGTAACATTTTCTTTTATATGCTGTTACTTACTGTTGGTTACTGTTTTCAAATTTAGGAAGGATGCAGAGTAAAACAAAATTAAATTCTGGTCTGGCGAAAAGGAATTATTGAGTTGGGGTAGAAATAAAGAGGCTAACCATAGCTTCGAACACAAGTGTGATTGAGATTAGAAGAAAATTCTGGTACAAAATTTTGTATTGGTTCTGACAACGATCACAGCTAGAAACATAATCGTTGCGCTCAAGTCAACTTAAGCAGCCCATATCCTGTGTCATATTTTTCTAAATTTCACCATGTAACTTAGTTCTTAGCACATATAATAAATGTCAGTTATTCGGTGACATTAACCATTGAATGAAATATTATAATATCGGGATGCTTGTTTGTATGTCTTTGCACGTGTGTTGGTTTTTGTGGTATGACCAGATGTGCTGTTCGGCCAGTTTTGCGTTATATTCACGAACAAATAATATATTTCATTTCTCATGCGCTTGGTGTTGTGATACAGTTTATCCATATGCATTTCATTTTGTGAACTGATTCCTTCATAATATTTCAAACTGTTTAACTAGTTGAAATGATTGATTTCCTTACTATCTCTCGCTTTTTATTTTTTCTCACTTTTCTATGACCAGTTTGCTTATATGGTTCTTGGGGTCGGCATTCTTTTATCGGTTGTATCTGTGATACAAATTTCATCTGTTTGTTTGGCAAGCACGCAAACTCTTCAAGTGGAATAATTGCTCTACTATTTTCAATCCTGCCAGCTGTGATATAGTAAGTTCTTTCTTCAGAGAGCACGGCTGGCTGGTGGTAAAATTATTTAGCGAATCAAATATCTTGATTGGTAGAATGTCTTAATTTGACCGTGAAACGCACATGATCTGATTTTAATACATACTCATATCTCCTTTCAGCAGTCGGCAATGGTACTTTAGTAAGGTTGTAGTGGCTGTCATCAAAACCCAACGTTCTGACAAAACACTTAGACCAAAATAGGTCCGTTGTGATATCACAGGATCTTCTTTCTTCACTTACTTGAACCATTTGGAGCTTCTAATGAAGCTAAGTATTTGCCTGATTTTATAATTACTCAGTTTGGTGAGAGTTTTAAAAGTGTGCGTTCCAAATTAGTTTGCCGTAAATGGGCCAATACTGAACACGCAAAAAGTAGATGGAACACTTTTGCGTGCTCTCCAAGGATCCAGTGACCAGTGATGACCCCTACCAAAGAACCAATATCCTTTCAATACCAATACCGAACCAATATCTACACTGCAAAAAACATGTCCTATTTCCAATCGAAATGCAATTGTCTCAACCTCACCGTGCGGTCACACATGGCGAATCAAACTACGAAATTGCTTCAACAACTCTACAATTATAAATCGATGAAGTTGAGACAATCACACGAAATATTTATGTGAAAATAAAATATAGTTCAATTAATCTCAAATACTTAAACTTTAAAATGAAAAATTCATGATATAAGGCCAAAGAAAATGTTTTTCAGGGAAATAGTTATTATCTTTATTCAACTACTGTTATATTCGATATAACACTATATAACACTATAACTACTGTTATATTCGATATAACACTATAATTTTTCTTTCCATGAATAATAAACTGCCAACTTCGAGATGAGGTTATCATGAACTTCATTTTTTTTTCAGTGTAATATCCTTACTCCCGGATATCTGTTCTTTGGAGCGCTGCAGGTTTAATTTGAACTGGATTTGGTTGCTTATTTTGCAGGTGCTGATGTTTGACCATCGGTTACCGGTTATGCAGGGCTAATTGTTTGAGAGAGACAAACGACCAGCCTAGATTTTCCTTTTCTTGTAGAAGATCCAGTTCACTTTTGACATCACTGCTACTGCATCTAGCGATGTTAATGCAGCTTGGCTGTCCACATAAACATTGATATCTCTAGTTGATATTATATTTATATTTCAACAACGCCAAGGCTTCAGTTATCGCAACCACCTCGACCTGATGTACACTGAGGTGGTCCGGCAGACGAAAAAAGAGGTTAATATTTAACTGTTTTGAGAATAGTCCTCCCACTCTGCTTTCGAGTTTGGGGTCATCCTTGAAAATTACCACTACCTTCCTCTCTGCGAGCCTGGCAAGCCTCTCCTGAAAAATCCTGGGAGTCATGATACTTTGCAGATTTTCTCTAAGGATAGTATGAGGGAGATGTGGTGGTACATCACATACTCGTTCGCCAGGCCACACTCCTTCAAGATTTTCCTGGAGGGTATGATAGTACTGAAACCCCTTGGTTGAGTCCTTGCTCGTTCAGGATTTTGGAGTGTCCGATGCGACTACCGATCCACTGTGATGTAGGGCTGAGGCGAAGAGCTATATTGGATGCTATTTGTATTGCTATTGTACGTATCACACTACAATGTTTGTACAGGAGTAATTCCTGATCCATATTTTTTGACCCATGTCATTGTTATTGCAGGGGCTGTTTGCATTCACTCTTTTAACGAAGTTGGAAATTTCCCCGATACGGAAATTGCTCCATAATTACAGCTCAGTAATTAAGATGTTAATTCCCAAGTTCCACAGAAGTGTAGACTGAACTGCCTACTGAGGAGTGCCACGACTGACAATTCTTTATATTCCCCAGACTATACGATGCAATAGAGAATGCAGAGCCGTTTCCACGAATTTACCTTTACTATACGTATGTTGCGGTTCACACCTTGTTTGACCCAATTACTAACATAAATACTAACGTCATACTAACAGAATTCAGAGGAATCTATTTGTCCATACGTCGTACAAACGGAATGGCTTGTTCGAATCAATAGTCTCGAGGGTGTTCAATCCACAAAAGCTTAAACGTTTATCAACACCTCAGAAAACATGTTGTTGTGGGACATGTTGTAATTCCTATAACACAACACTTTTTATTTAAAATAAATGCTTTGACGAAGATGAACGTCAATCAGTCTGCCAGTTAGGATGCCAATGAAATATCCTTCCTAGAATTGAAAACACTGACTTCGGTCCATTGAACAGGTATATAAGACATTTCAACGAAGGCAGTAAAAATTGTTTTGAATCGACCTATAGTAAGCTCTGAGGTATTCTGTAGTTGAGCGGGTATAATCTTATCAGGACCAGCTGACTTAAATGGTTTAAATTGTTTAATTACCCAGACAATTTTTAACTCTGTCATTAGATCCTTCGGGCATTGAAATTGACAAAGGCCTGATACGCTGACAGGTTTTATCCGCATCCTGAGGAAAGTGTGCGTCCATTAATAGTTGGTTAGTTTCCATACTAAAAGTAGTCCAGGTGTCATCTGATTTAACCAGATAGGACTTCTTCTCTATTTCTGGTGACAAATGGTGGTTTGCAACCAGCGTTGCATACAATAAGGTTAGTGGTTAGTAAATAATTAAAAATTAACCCACCTCTTCCGATGGTGTCTGAGATGACATGATGAGCGTTGACATCATTGCATATAACCAATCCCCTACCTATTTTACAGTAGCCAGTTCGGAAAGGAGTGCTCCGTAAGAATCACGCCATATACGAGGAAACCAACCGAAGTGAGTTTGGTTGAGCTCCATGCTGATGGTGACCATAACGTTGTCACTCCGATTATAGTGACCTAATAGTATTAGAGAATCAAGCTATTTATTGCCAAAATACAAGCTCTAACTTACGATTGTTCCTCACATAGAGGATTTATATTTGGGCTTACGAGTCGGGATAATGAGTTCTTAGACATCCATGGTGCCTGAATCAGATCGATATCCTCACCCATACTTGAGAGAAGGGTTAGAAGTGCCGCCGAAGCGGGTTTGAAATGGTAAAGGTTAATTTGGAGCATTTTAAACATTACAACTCATTAATTTCTCCATCCACCATAGTAGTGTCGCTATCGTCAGATTCGGACGACATCCTCAGGTCATCTATGTAAACGTAGCTCATAGAGTTTACAGATGCATGATTGCCAGGCGCACATTTTACTGCTGAGTCTTGTTCGCTGTCCGAATTGGTACATAATTCCGCCAGACGCTTCCCTTCTGTTTCTGAGCTAGCTTCCTCAAGAGGAAGAGGCTCTGTTAACGAAGGATCAGTTGCTGTCTGGTTTGCGCCCTTACCATAATTATTTCTTGGATGGTCCAGAAGCCGTTGTAGATCTCTCGTTAGACTCCACTCCACTCTTCCAATCTCTCAATTCAGCAGACTTTCGTTACTCAGACGAATAATCTCAAGGATGCCCTCAGGATCTTAAGGTTCCACCGGGATTTTCGTTCAAGTTCTTGGTCTTCTAGAAGTTTGATCCTCTTCGATTGCCTCCAGAGACACGCCCGACCAAGAGTTTGTGGCCATTTTGTGGAGCAAGAGTAACCGCTGGTCCTCGCATGGTTTCAACTTGTAGAACCGTTGGTGCCATTCTGCATCCTTACAGTTAGGTAATGGATTCAACGAAAAGGGATTGAGTGAAAATAATTTTACAACGCAATTCCCACTATATCTCATTTTTTATAAGTAATGTGGCCGTCCTCGTCTCCTCTATCTATCTATCTATCCACAATCAAGTTACCTTTAAGTATTTCATTGAACGTCTTTGGCGGATGAAACTTTGCCATTTTGACCCCGCTCACTACGTCATCTTGCGATCTTTGCCTCTTACAAGGTTCTTTGAGATCGATGAAAGCTTCTCAGCTTCACCCTCTATAACTGTGTTTTCCCAATTGAGTTAGCCTTGTTGTTTCTCTGAGCGTACCGCGATAGCAAGTATGTAGATTAATCTTTGGGATTATTCTTGTCGCATTTGTTCGCTCGCCGAAAGAGTTTTATACTTTAGCACTGTGGAAATTCTTACCCGATGGTTCTAAATCAGCCATGTGACCCAAGTTTTTGACGGTTGTTAGTCCAGTTGCTTTGATCCAGGACCATTGGGTTTGTTGCGAGTGTTTTACAAGTTTTTCTTGTTTTTGTTTTGTTCCAATTGGTTCTTACGAATTATGGATACAAGATGTGTATCTGCCCAGAGATCTGCTTATACAGACAAGGGTAGAGTATTCCGGAGGTCGCCAGGTATTCGGATACACTTAACGACTGAGCTACTTGACGGCTCCCAATTAGAAGCTTCTAGCACGGTACATGTTACACCGTCATCCAGCCTAGTAGGAAAAGGTAATGGGGATGGAAATTAGAGATTGGTTTAGGGGTAAAAGAGTAGAGGAGTGTTTGGGTCGGAGCTCCTTTTTGATTATTTAGGGGATGTCCTGATAGAGAACGGCTCGTAAGGGACTATCCACTAACAACCACATGTGTCGCGCGAGGTAGCTAACACTAGAAACTGCAGGGCATTAGTATTTACTAACAGGAAAAGATGAGTGGGATGAAGATGAGTAAGAGCTTTTGTTTATCATGGTTTATGTGGGTCGTTAAGACCTCCGAAATTAGAGCTATCCATTTACAATTGAGTTAGTATTCAGGTGGGGCTGCAATATATCATGCTGTCGTTGACATATCCAAGTGCAAGATAGTACGTTCAATAGACGGTTCCCTGTATCATTGTGTATGTGATGTTCCGTATTACGGTACTTCGGGTTCTAATTAAAAAAATAATTTATTGAATATTAATAAGTTTTATATGATAAAAAACTTGAGAAAAGCTCTAGTTTCTATCCGGACAGCTGTCCGCTTATCGATCCCTATTCAATTATTCCTGGTCAACTTTTTCATTTTGTTAGTTGCTTCTTCGTACCATCTCCTTTTGTATTCTATGTCTAACTTTTGTTACAGCTTAGGATCATTGCGATTGGTTTAACAGATTTTCAAAATTTCGAAAAAAAACTTACAGCTAAATTTACACTCGTGTGAAGCATGTTTATTAATATACTCTAAAGTAACAACTACACGACCTTAACCAAATAATAATTTCAACAACATAATGTCAAGTATAAACTCAAAGTTTTCCAACAATATCTATTATCGTACTCACAACCAAGAAAGTTTTGTACAGTTATTATAATATAAACAACTAAAATTATTGTTGTCAAAATATAAAATTTTTTATGAAATAATAACAAAAAAATGTTACATTAATGATACACGCGAAATTAAAACGGTATAATCTTCGCTAAATTAACAAAACTAAAGTAGAAAAAGAAATATTTATATTTCACAAGTTAATATTCTTTTCTAAATAAAAAAAAATTTCTAAACCATCGAATAGGTACGGATATAAAAAAGTAACATCACGTTTTAAAAAATATTACGCGATTATCGGGACCGGAAAAACTTTTTTTTAAATAACACAAAGACTACAGTTTTTGGTGACAATGCTTTTCTCGAAGATGGATAGATTTGGATTGTTTACGAATATCTTTTTATGTAAAATATGGAGAAATAATATTTAGAGATCTGAAATTTTTCGGTGACACTGATTTACGTGATTGAATTTTGTGGAGGAATGAAATTATAAATATGGATATCCAGATATATCGTTTATATTTATGGTTACATTATTAATGTATTATTCATAATTATAGTAACTAACATTAAATGTAATTTGTGAATATTTATAGAAGATGATGAGGACGATAATGATTCTCAAAGGAGGAGTTCAACATCATGTTAAAACGAAAATTATGCTTATCTGTACTTTGTACTATTAACAAGGTTGGTCATAGATAATTAATTTGGGGTTAAGTTCATTTTTGTTTGTCTTGGTTTTTCTTTTTTTATTGATTAAATTTTGTTTTTGTGTTTGGCATAGTAATATTTGCTTTTGTTTGTTTGAGTTTAAGGCTTGTTTGCTGTACAGTTCTAAATAATTTTGCTTACTGATCATTACCAAGTAGTAAATGCTCACCAACTTGTAAACACTTGTGTTCATATTTGGAAAAGAAGAACTTCTTGCCGATGAGCCTGGTATGGTCGTTCAGACAAAAACTCGTAGTCGAAATATCACAATCAATTTTCTTCATTGTTAAATTTTAATTCAGTAATATCATTGTTTTCTATGTCGAAGCACAACCAATCATACTATTCCCAGAATAATGGATTACATACGTTCTCGTACATATCGTTTGAAACGAAGGACTTTTCACTAATAGAATAGATGCCTAAGGTATCTATTTATCCAAGGGTGTTAATTAATTTTCCGTTGGTTGGGCGCCATAATGTAGCAGACATCGATACGATGAGTGCATAATTTATTCGTTACACGGTAATAGATATAACTAAATATATAATTAATACTTTTCATATTTATAAGCCAAATGTATTCCATTCAATCCATTTCAATCATCAGTTTCGTTATTGCACCAAAAAGATGATTTTTCTCATTCGATGCATTTTGTAGGCTTTATATATCAAAGCTTATGTGCAATAAAATAATTCTGATTTTAAAATTTGTTTTATTTAAAAATTTGGTAACTTAAAACTTTTTTTCACTGACTGACAAATAATATAATAACTGATAATTTTCGTTCTTTTTATATTAGCAAGTAAAAAATCTAAAACACAACGATAAAAATACACATCACTTTACTTATGGCAACTAAACAATTAAAAAATTCAAACAAAGAACTTTATAAATTCACTTTACTTACATTTTCCTCTTTTTATTCAACCTCTCGACTCGAAGCCATTTCGAAATATATTTTGCATATTGTATATTTATATTTCTATACATTTAAATTTTTTCATAACAGGTTTATTAAATAATCAACTTACTACTTCCCGAGTGCTTCATAAGCTTATTTGAACATTTCAATTTTTATAACGTATAATTTTCGAAAATGCCTCTGCTGTCACAAATATATATTAATTCTTTTATTGAAGATTTATTTGATTTGGGCGATTTTTACCAAAGAGTTGCTTGTTTTAAACCTCAATAACTTTTAAAACTGATTATATCAGTATTATGGAAATTGTGACATATCATATTAAAATTGTGAAAAAATCGAAATATTTCTGCAACTAAACTTCTACCTATACAGTACCTCGTAGTCTTATATTTATTTTTTTCTAATTTTAAACTACAACTCATGGCTAACTAACACAATATTTTCAGCATACTTTATATCTAAAAAACTGGTGGGGTGTGTTGGCCATATGCAATGCATGTCATGCCAGTGCATTCGATTTACAAAAAGAGTCAACATTTAATAAGTTTTTCCGTGATAACTATTTCTTAAATCGATGTAATAATATAAAAGAACTTTGCCACCTGCATCGTTTATTAGTCTACTGATTTCAAAATTTGAAAAATGGTTTTTCGACCAAAATTTGGACCGAGTGTTTGTAGAGGTATTAATCTATGTTACCTCATAATTTTTTTGAAAAAATTAAACTTTAGAAAAAGTTTTAAAAATATATATTTTAAACTTTTAACTAAATCTGAGCAAATTTTTAAAGTGGTTTGTAAAATGACGCGATATAATATAGACTCGATGAACCCGATCTCACTGTTTGACCATAACTAATCATAAATGAAAGATTTTTGTTAACAAAAGTGTGCCACGTTCTACAAAACAGCTGGTTAATTCTGCCTAAGCAATAAATTTTTTGTTTTTAGAAAATATAAATATTAGGAAAATATACATTTTCATATACACAGTGCAACATATACACAGTGCAACAAGTTCTGACTTTCGTTTGTGTTAATGGTTTTGGTTTATTATCTTCAACGTCGGGTATCCAATCGGGATCTTAAGAACATTTTTGTCGAAGACAGTTATGCTAAAATATACACGGTGTGTGAGTTATGGTCGAAAATCTGAAATAATGACATTTTTTAGGGCTTTCTGCACTAAAAACACCCCGAAAGAGTGAAAATCTACTCTCGATATGTTCGCAAAACTTGTTGGTGTGAAAAAAATTTCGTCTGAAGATTGCATTGAGAAATTCCTAATACTTTACGATATATAACCGTGCAATACCAGAGCTCGAGCACAAAAATTGATGACGTCATAAAACAGAAAATCGATACAAATTATCAAAACCTAACTAGGGTTTTGCTAGTTTGGGTGGATACTTCCAAAAACGGAAGTCAGAATTTGGTGTTATATTTTATGTGTTGCACTGTGATATTAATAGCATTTCTCAATGTTGTGAAAACCATAATGCACCTTTAATATTCAACTAACCTAATCAATTTCACATTAATATAAATGGCTTATTTATTTTAGGTTCAGCACCATTAGGTAGTTATACACCAATAAAAGCATCCATAAATACCACATTTGAATTAGGTATAACAAGGACACAAACAATAGATACAACAGGAACAAAAAACATAGATAATCAGTCATTAAATCAATCGCTAATAACCGAACAAAATGGTGAACCCGAAAGTTTACAATATTTAAAACCAGCCACAGATGAACAAACAGTTGCATGGAGTGAAGGAACCCGTGTCACCGATTTATTATTTTAATCCGAAACTAAATATTAAACCAACAACGTACTTCATAATGAACACTTAATTAATTAGAGTAACTTAATAATATTTAATACATTGTGTTAATTTTTTTTATATTTATATTATATATATATTGCCAAACATGTACATTTTTTAGATACGATTTTTTATTTAAGTTATAAGAAAACTATTCTTTACTACAGTCTATGTGTGCATGAAAAGAAATTAATTAATAATTATTACAACAAAAAATGAAAAGAAATAAAACTTTTAATTGTTTTAAATTAATACCGTTGCTTGCCTAATTTTTTAAATATAAAGAACGAAAACGAAAAAAAAACTTATAAAATATTTAAAACAATGGTTTTTTGTTTATAAATAAATATATTTAAAAATTAATTATAATAATACAAGATTGAAAAGACAATTGTAATTTAATATATCAAAATTGTAAAAAACGCTGCCTCTGTAAAATTAAAACTAAAAATTTTGATGTCGATCGAGAAAATTAGTAACATTGTATTAATATTTTTTTTTGTTGGCAAAATTTATGTTACTTGATTTGGAAAATTTAAATAAGAAATAATTTATATCTATGTACATCTTAATTAATTTATACAAAACGAAACTGTAATTTTGAATTGCGTATTAATTATTAGAAACTAAAAAAAAATATTATGATTTGTGATGAATAGTTTTTTGGTCATTTATTTTTTAGTTTTTTTTTTGTTTAATTATTGCAAAATGTTAAAAGTATAATCTATTGAATTTGATTAAAAAGAATTAATTATAATACTACTTGGAAGTTTTCTATAAATGCAAATGTTTTAAAAGTTATAGGGGAGAGTGAGATGATTCATTTCATTTACCATAATCTTACCGGAAGAAATAACATTGATATTTAGTTTATTTTTTTTTATTGTGTCAGTTATGTAATGACGATTATACGATTTTGTTTCTATCCGCTTTAAATCTACATCGTTTCGACTGCCAAAAAGGTTCCAATACCTTCAAAAGTTATCGAGCTTAGGCGTGCGACTGCAAAACTCGAGTAATAGTTATTACAAGTTTTGAGATAATAAACAGATAAAAAAAGCGTTTATTTTATTTCAATCAAAAAATTGCAACTTTGTATTCGATAAAACTTGGTATTGGGTTCGTGTTTTATGACTTTTATTCGCTCTAAAAATAACAGCTGTTTATTTTATTCTATTAAGACTAATAACGCACACAATTATTGTTGTAAAAAAAACAAAAATAATACTTTATTTGTAGTTGCCGGAAAAATACATTTTTTTTTCAAATACTCATAGATTTAATTTTTGCTTCAAATTTAATGCTTTCTTCCGTATTCAAAATAAAAAAAACAAAAATAATACTTTATTTGTAGTTGCCGGAAAAATAAATTTGTTTTTCAAATACTCATACATTTAATTTTTGCTTCAAATTTAATGCTTTCTTCCGTATTCAAAATAAAAATTATCCGTATTCAAAATATAATTCTGAATGGTTTGTCCAATTATGCAAATATTATTATTAAAATAAATAAAAAAGATAACGAAAAAGTACTCATTTTTTTTCTGCATATGGAGTGACAGAAAATAAAAAAAATCGACTCCATAGGAGTGAAATAAAAAAATAAAAATTTTACTCTTACAAGTGAGAACGGTATTAAAAATATATAGTACATTTTGCAGTTTTTTCGTGAGTGAAAATTCTACTATCTAGGATAGTAGATATATAAATGATATTTATTATAATCTATTAAATTAGAAATCGACAACATAACATTCAAAAAGCATATTCTATTTTTTCATGGTTGCTGCGATTTAAAAACTTTGTAAAATTACATGAAACTACCATAGCTACCACAATTTATTATTTAGGGAAAATGATTTTTCACTACTGGAAACAAACATTTTCACAAGGAATTACGCCTGAATTGGCTTGTTTGAAGAGCTACCGTCAATATATAAAAGGTTATTTGGCCAATAACGACTAATTGTTATATGATTTATTTGATTTATTTTTTTTCCTCCATTGTAATATATAAAATTACCAATTTTGTGGTAAATGAATGTTGCCAATTGTAGTCCGAAAATTCCAAAAATAAACCTTTGATCGAACTTCAAACATATATTTTGATGAAAAATACCATTTACATTTGGTCATATAGAAATGCTCAAATAATTATGCAATATATAAATTATCACTTTTGTGATAAAATCATTTATTAACTCCAGCCGGATAACTATTGGTTTATGTATTAGTATATCATGCCGGGCTCACCAATGAAGACAGGTGGCATCACGAGGTGGCGATGACCACTGATTATACAACAAAACTCTCACAATTTTCTATCTAATATCACGTTTCAACATACACAACATACTTTTTAATAAAAGGCACTGTTTTTTTATTATTGGTAACATTAATTTATTTCACAAAAGTTTTATTCAACTTTACTTATTATTTTTGTTTAATTAATTTCACAAAAGAAATAGAATTATTTTCCTTTTATGAGTAATTCCTGATTTAACTTGTGTCTATATTAAGAACTAAAACGTTACTGCTGAAACAGTATAATCGAACGAGCGGTAACCGATTTCAACGGAAGTATTGCTGTCGCGATTTTTTGCTTTTTCATGTTTTGTTTTTCTTAACAGTAGTATCGTTAAGGCCACAACTTCACTGACCAATCACAGTTTCACTCAATTTTTCTTCAATTTTCGATTCACCCTAATCATAAATGTTTTTGCTACTAAATTTAAATCACATAGGGTTAAAAACCCAAGTAAATTTTGACAATTTTCTTCTATAGGCCCATAGAATAACAGAGAAAGATATGGCTTACGTGTTGTTGTCGGTAACAGGTCAGAAATTTTTTTAATCTCTGGGGTAGGGTACTCACATAATGGACATGCCGAGTCGACTCTCCTGGCACCTGTGGACTGGAGTTATTCAACTAAGTGTGCTGGAAATTTTTTTTTGCTTCCTTGTAAGCGATATAACTCGTAAATGGTGCACTTTAGAATACTGGTGCCATGGAACTTTTTTGTTTCTTAAATGTTTTTCTATAACTTAAAATAAAAAAAAACAAAAAAATTTTTGCGAAAAAATGTCTAAAAATCGATATTTTTCAATTGAATTTAGTTATTTGCAAATAATTGTTTATAATATAATTAACCCCTACATCTTGTAGCTGAAACCTCGACAAAAAAAAATAAGCTTCAGAACGTTTCATTCGGTTTGATAGTTTTTGGACAATTCCATTTTCCACTAATGCTTGAAAAAAGTTGTAAACTTTGGGCAGGCCGCAAGGTCTGAGTTTTCATCCGATCGCAATCTGCTTGACAGGAATCGAAAGGATGTAGTGTGAGCTTTCAATAACAATTTTGTTGCCTAACCCCATATTCAATATTAACAACAATTTCTCAACGAATTTTCCACTTAACGAGATGCGGTTTTAAAATTTGCAAATTCCTTAGAAAACCGAAGGTTTATACAGAAACCTCTCTAACATGATTTGGACCGAGTTGTGGCCCATTTTGTTTTTGAAACCGCGATTGTGACATTGATTTTGTATGCCATATATCGACAGGAACTGAGAATTTCCCTCTAAAATGATACTGTTGTGCTCACAAGATGCTGGGTCTGTGCCTACCCAACACGCGATTGGATACTCTGACTCCTGCTAGTAACGTTCTCCATGAAAAAATAAAACGTACTGTATAGTTTACGTAAAACGTATACGTACGTATACGTAAACGTACACGATGTATAATTGAGTATTTTTGGTAATCTTTATCGTCTGCTAGAGGCGTTGATATTTATTATAGTTGTGCAAGTAAGTTTGATGAAGATGTTTTTGAGTGTTTTCCAATATCAAACAATTCAATCTAATGTTATTTGTAGTGCTGAAAGTTTTCTTGTTTCTATTTGTCGTAATAAAATAATCTTGATTGAAAACTGTATTTGTTTTATTTTCAATATTTTCATATGACGTTTATTTAGAGGTTATTTATTCTTGGTACTGGATGTATTCGTGGAAATGGAATCCTTCACATTTAACTTTTCGATATTATTTCAAAGCAATTAATACACATATAAATGAGATTTAGCGTACTTTTAATATATATATATGATATACAATAGGGCGAATCTTTTCTTATCTTTTTATTTATATAAATATCAAAAGCGTGTTATTAAACCAGAAACTTAAGATGGAGATATTAATGACAGTATATATTCTACTATATTTTTTAACTTAAAAACTATTACATTCTTTTTTTTATAAATATTATTACCGTTTCCCAGTAAATATGTTGTATTGGTAAATGGTGGCGACATTCTTTATATTGTCTTTACCAGAATTGTTTTATTGTTTAAGTTTAAGTTAAGTTAAAAAGTTAAATTTTAGTAATAATCGAACTGGAATTATCGCCACATATTATTGTAATGAATGACAAATAAATTTAATGAAAAAGTAATGAACTACTTATGTGTAATCATGTCCCAAATCATGTTAGAGAGGTCTATTTTCTAAAATTGAGGTTTTCTAAGCACTTTGCAAATTTTAAAAACGCATCTCGTTAAGTTGAAAATTCGTTGAGAAATTTAATTTGCAACTAAGGAATTTTCGCATTCGTTTTTAACTACTGTAATTGTTGTTAATATTGAATATGGGTATAGGCAACAAAATGTTATTTAAAGCTGCTGACACTATATCCTTTCAATTCCCGTCAAGCAGATTGCGATCGGATGAAAACTCAGACCTTGCGGTCTGCCCAAAGTTGACAACTTTTTTTAAGGCATTAAGTGCAAAATAAAATTGTGCAAAAACTATCAGGCCGAATGAAACGTTCTGAAGCAGCTTATTTTTATCGTTAAGGTTTCAGCTACAAGATAGAGGGGTCAATTATGTTAGAAACAATTGTTTGCAATTAACTAAACTCAATTGCAAAATATCGATTTTAGACATTTTTTCGCATTTGTTCGCAAAAATGTGCAACAAAACGAGTTATTTTTGTTTTTTTTTATTTTAAGTTATAGAAAAACATGTAAGGAACAAAAAAGTTCCATAGCAAGAGTATTCTAAAGTGTACCATTTACGAGTTATATCGCTTACAAGGAAGCAAAAAAAATTTCCAGCACACTTAGTTGAATAACTCCAGTCCCTATGTGCCGGGCGAGTGGACTCGGCATGTCCATTATGTGAGTACCCTACCCCAGAGATCAAAAAAAAATTCTGACCTACTACCGACAACAACACGTACAATCCGTAATTCTATTGGCCTACTATAATTAAAAATTCAATTAGATATTCATTATTTGCAATACAACAAATAAATTCACAAATTCCAACTAGTTTTGGATATTGACAAAAGTAGTTAGTTTGATTTTCGTTTGGTATATCATAGAATAGGACAAATTCAGTTTACCAAAATTGCTACACAACAAAACGTTTACTTGCCCTTCTGTATCAATTTGAGTGGCAATCAAAATATTATTATTTACTATATTAATCAACCACGCATTATTCACTATTCAAATTTAAATTTTTTGACATTAAAGTTCCAACAAAAAATATTGATTATTTTCAAAATCATTTCCATTAAACTCACATTTTTCTGAACAAAGCGTTTCAATAACATTACATTTTTTATTTAATTTATAGCAACATTTGGCATAATGTCCAATATTTTTTGTAATTAGAAAGTGTAGCGTTTTTAGCTAGAAAACCAAACTTGTGAACTTTCTCAGTTCGACTGTATTTTAGTTTGTTTGTGTCTGTTTGTTTTAAAAATGGTTTACCACTATAACTTTTTCTTGCATTGTTGTATCCCTGTTTCTAGTTTTTGAATTCCTATTATTAAAATTAAATTTTTTCATACCTTTATGTATGTGCATGATTGATGCTTGTTGTTCCACGCCATGTTTTTGTTGATCCATGCCGTTTTTGTATTCCTCCATATTTTATCCTTAATTTTGTCTTATATTCAAAAATATTTGACGTTCCAAAGTTATTTGCTTTTTTAACTCAAAGTAAGCAGTAAACTTACTTATAAGGTCTTCAAAGGTTATCTCCTCTTCTTTGATGTTAAAAATATTGTACACTTCAATATAGTTATCCCCATTAAATTTGCATAAGCAATACGGCTTTCCGCTTTTAACCGAATTTGTTCAAATCATTGACTCTGACTTAAAATGTATATTTTTATTTTCCAGTCTATCACTTTTTAATGACATCATACCTGTGCGAGACGTCATTTATTTTTATTTAATTATTTCTCTTCTGACACCTTGTATTATATTTGACTGCACATTCTCTTCGTATAACATTACAATACTATAGAATATATATAATATGGGTTGCCATATTAAATGTAAGCGACCTCCATAATTTAAGTTATAAACTCTTATGCAACATTTGGTTTTCTCTAAAACCAGCCCTCAAACGGTGCCACATCTGCTACATCTGGTAGGCAAATGGTTTTGTAGAAAATTTTGTTAGGCAAACGGTTTTGTAGAGAAATCGGCATCAAATAACATACAACGAGACTTCACAAAGCTTTCTATTTTTCCGTTCAGCCACGCCATTTTGAAAAATTTAAAGGAATGGTGAAATCCGTTTTTAGATCCAAAGAACAAAAATATTGTTTCCCATGTAAATTTAGAATCAAATCCTCAATAACGGGTACCGGATAGATATCCCTAACGGTAAGTATTTGTTCAAAACTCTTTAATCTACACATAACCGGTACTGATTTTTATCTTTTTTATTTACAAGGACAATAGGCGAACAATACGGTCAATTGCTATTTTGAATATTACCACGCTCTGGTAAATCATCAATAATTTTTGAGGTAGCTTCTTTTTCCACAAAGGATAAACGTCTAGCATTCGAGTGAAAATGTTCATCTTTGTCTAAAACTATATTCATTTAAATTAATACGCAATTTTAGGTAGCAATAATGGCTTATGCATATTAATATAAAATTTATTAAATAACTCCGAAGTCTCTGATTTAATTAAATGATCAATTTTATCATTAATTCTTAATTCACTGTCACCAAAATTTGGCCCATTCAAACTATTCAATATTAATATTCAAAATATCATTTTCATTTCAAATTTACGCTTGGTTTTAGTACATGTTGTAGACAAATGTCCCAATAATCCACATTAATAACACTTCTTTACGTTACCTGTTCCTGTGCTAACTCCATGCGTTTTATTTGTTGGTTGCGCCATCCAATTCGGTTTTGATGAAGTACTTGAGCCTCCTTTACGATCTTTGTCAGTCAATTTAGAAAATGCATTAAACAGTTCCGCACTATTTTTAAAACAATGAAGTCTGGCTTTAGAGTTTTTCAAAAGGGATCCCGGGGGTAAATTTTCATCTCGTTTTCCCCGGATTTCATCTCGGGATCCCGGGTATCCCGCTAATTTTATTAACATTTTTTTTACTTTTTTCAAAGATATTAAAAATTTTCTCACTGGAAAATCGAGTAGTTTTTAATTCTTTTCCTCTCTGTAGTAACTAATTTCGTTCAAAATTAGGAAAATGTATTTTTGACACATATGGTGTCATGGTTTTTTTGTATGGTTTTTTGACACATATAAAAACAACAAATTAAAACCAACAAATTTTAAAATAGGTAGATTTTTCTGTGAAATGTACCTAAAACAAAACTTGCGCTTCATTTCTCTTAATTTATGTTTAATGGTTCTCTTATGAAGGCGATTGATAGAAGAACGAGACATGTTTACAATGTGATTTACAATGTCGTCTGGATTTATTTCATTGTTAGCACGAGTAACTGAGTTTGATCCATCCAGCTTCCGAAGAAGACGCCAAGCTGCCCTACTAGAATGGAAAAAATCAATGTTTTCAACAGCGTTAATTTACTTTTGTTTTCTCGCGGTGTCCAGTGAGTATATTAAGTCATCAACCACGTCTGCCTCCCCACTACTAAGGTGCTCCTCAAATAATATATCGCTTTCTACTCCAACAAGGAATGTATTCTTCATTGGAAGTCTCTTGGGATGCATTTCTTTGCACTTGAAATGATGGTTCCTACGAACCTATCGTAATTTTTAGGAATGGGTTGGATCTAGTGAGTCACTGTATCCAATTCCGACCTATATTTAGCCCAGTCAGTTTTATTAAAATTACATATAGGTTGAGGAGTAGACTATAGGAGTATACATGTGGCATTTGTATTCCTACCTCAAAAATTACTGGACGATGTTGAGAGCGTGGCAAACTTTGTAAGACAGCCCTAGATATTAGAATAGGGTTACGTTGTTCGGTTTTTGTGGAAAGACAGAGGTCGGGATTGTAATAACTTGGCCATCTAGCAGATCTAATTAGGTTTTCATGTCTTTCGTATCATATACCAGGAACATGTTGTCGATTGGTCCCGTCAGTTAGTTGTATGCCATTGGGATTGTTATTTGAGTAGGACCACTGATTGTGATGGCTATTAAAGTCACCAACCTATATTGCTGGGTGGTGAAATAATGGTAGAGTATCAGCTGGCCTCGCTGTATTTAGTGGCTTGTTTAAGTTAACAATCTTCGTGATCGATATATCAACAACAATACGATGTATATCGCTGTAGGTCTGGTGTAAGTAAATGGGTGCAGTTCATGGTTTTTGACTTAATATACGTGCCAGATCCATATGTTTGATGGTAAATAGCACTAATTAGTTCTTAACCAACAATTTTTCCCCTATAGGTAAGTTGCGTTTCATCTGTTGCATGCGTTTCCTGCCAGAATTACAACGTTGATATCGTAATAATAATTTTAATACTCTTTCTAAGTGTTCAGTTTTTGACTTGCTAATGCTTTCAATGTTCAATTGCAAAATACGGACTGATCCAATATTTTGTGTCTTATGGTGCTGAGAAGTACCGTTGTTATTGTGATTTTGGTTTGTTTGTATCACAGAACATGTATCATATGACGTTAAAATCATCACAAAAGAATGAGTAATTTTTTAAGCAACTAAGCAGAGTACAAATAATTTAGATTATACAATGCACTAAAGACTATCACACCGACATAAATTGAATCGGGAAGAGCTTTTTGTGTGGCAGGACGTTTCGTCACGAAAATTTGGACAAAATTGAGTGATGGCGCCTGAGATTGACAACCTAGTTTTTTGAAAAATTGTTTAAAAATTAGCATTATGAATTTATTTTTGTTTTGTTTTTATGTATCCTTTTATATTTAATTTTTGAAAATTTTCTAATTAAAAATAATGGAAATTTGAAAATCAATAGCACATTCTTTGTGCTGTTTTAATTTTACACATTTTACTACCACCCAATTAGAAAAATGTAGCTTTTTAGCGTTTCCGGGATCCCGGGAATTCAACAGTTTTTATCCCGGCTTCCCGGGATTTGAATTTCTACGGGAAATGAGAAACCCTACTGGCTTGTATCTGTAAAGACCATATATTAAATCCTTCAATAAGACCATTTACTACATCCTCATTACTCAATTTCAATTTATTTGCAAGTATTAATTTCGATTGATAATAAGTAATAAAATCCTCATTTGACCTCCAAATTCTCTGCTCAAAATTTTTTCTCAATTTTTCTCTATTAGGTCGTATCCAAACTATTTTTTTTAGCTCGTCCAACAAACCAGCATAAGGAAGAGAAATGTATTTTGGATTGGAATGAAAATATTCCTTTGCTCGTCCTTTCAATTTGTTTATAATTAATAATTTTAATTCTACATCGGAAATTTGAAAAGTCTCATTAAGCACGTCTATTTATTTTTCCAAAATCACCAGTTCCACCAAAATTACTAAGAGATTTTGAAATATCAATGGATTTCAATATTCAATGTTGAGTTCTCTTTCAATAACTCAATTTGTTGCCGCAACTCTTCGTTTTCCCGTCTAAGTTGCCCAGCAGGATCTTCTTCTTCATCTGATATAATATCGTCTACATTTCCTAGCAATTGTTTTAACCTCGCCATCCACTCCACTTTATTTCCATCTGTACTTGCGCTTCTTTTTGTCAACTCCTCCTTTAACTGCTCTACTTTCATTTTATTAATTGTCATTTTTTTAGAATAAATTAAAAATAAATTAAAACATAAAGCTACTAATAAAACTGTCAACACTGTTCGCTCCAATTTTACAAAGGCTTTTAATTTGTCTTATTTTTCCACTAAGGTTAATTTTAAAAAGTTTTAAAGAATTAATGCCACAAATATCATTATAGTTCCACAAAGGATTTTTATTAATTCCCAAAAGAGTTTTAGGTTTTAATTTTCACAAAGAAAAGCTATTTTCAATTCTTACTGTTCACATTAACACTTCTGAAATTTTTATAAGAGCTTTCAATTTTTCCAAAAAATTAACTCAATTAATAAAATTCAATTTATATTTTATTTTACAAAAAAAATCTAGGATGTTATAGTTTCAACAATCAATCGTAAACTAAAAAGTTCGTTTAAGTTCTCTTTACATTCAACACATAGCTCGTGTTTTTTTCTTGTTTTTACTTTTCAATACAGTTCATTTCATTAAGAATGGATCATACTAAAAATCCTTACAATAACTCATTTTTCTTCTTTAATGGAAATACCATGGTAAAGTGCGTGTAAAGTGCGTCTATAAATGTAGCAAAATATTTATAGCCATAATCTGTTTCTGGATGAATAGGTCCCCATATGTCTGAATGAATCAACTCTAGCGGTCTTCTACTCCTGCTTTCTATTACTCTACTATGGCAAAATCGTCTGCTTACTCTTAATACATGTTTCGCATGCTTCGGTTTTTTCTATATTGTTCCTTCCTTCCACCTTTAGGCCATCCACCATTTGCTTTGCATGTATCAAATTCATATTATCAAAACTTGTGTGTCCCAATCTCTTATGACATTGTAGCATATTACGTTTATTCCCATAACATAAGTTGGCTTCTCATCCAATATCAATCACAAATTCAATCACATACAACTTGTTGTCTTTATATAATGAAACTTTTCCTTCATAAAATCCTGTTCTTTCCAATCCTGTACTTTTCCTTTATAGAATCCTGTACTTTCCAATCGTTGCACAGATAATAAGTTGTGACGTAAACTCTTTTCCACATAAAAAACATTATTAATACTGCCTTGTACAATATTTGTTTGTGCTTCTAGTAATATATTAATATTACCCTTTCCATTTGCTAATAGGTCTTTACCTTGTTTTGCTGAAGGAATTTTAATTGACTCTCCAAACTCTTCATATATGATGAGAAAAATCCATTCGTATTGATCATATGATCTGTTGCACCAGAGTCAACATATTATTTTATAGTCCTTGTATTTGAATATTCTGGAATATTCCCCATTATAAATGCAACTTTAACGTCATTAATATTATCGTCATCTCGATCCTTTTCTTGAGTAAAATTCACCTGTTGATTATATCTGCACTCATAACGTTTATGTCCAATACGTCCACAATTATAGCATTTCAACTTTAACGGTCCCGATGTACCATCATGGTTGCTCACATTTCCATCATGCCTACTTTCATTTGTAAATCTTCTATTTCCATTTTTATTTACACCTTCACCACTATTTCTCGAATAAGTTGTGGTTTTAAAAGCAGTTGGCGAATTAACATTCTCAGAACCACTACGATCCACATCCATTTTATTGGTTTTAAAAGCAGTTGACGAATTAACATTCTCAGAACCACTACGATTCACATCCATTTTCTTTTTAATTTCGAAATCCAATAACTTACGTTTCACAAATTCAATAGTTAATTTGTCTTCATCTTCTATTTGTCTTCTTTTATAACCTCTAAATAATTATCACTGATACACTGTATAGCTAGTTTATATCGTGCTATATAATGATTCAATCTATAGCTAGTAGTTCACGCTATAATTTTAAGTACAGTTGAGTAAATAAAAAACCAGTAGCTAGAATTTCCCGCTATATGGTTCTGCAACGCGTTCAAGAGATCCTCCAAATTGTAGTTATTATCTTCAATTAAAGGTAGCTTATATTATCAAATAAACTCTTCCTATTCGATTCTGTGTACATCTTGCAACTCACGCTAAATAATTCCTTTAAATTCATGCAATAAAAATCTTCTTTTCATTCTTCTTTTCTTTATGATTAATGTTTTACACTTTTTGTCTTTTTTAGTCCGTCCATCATTATTGCCTTTCACTTTTTTAATACATTTTAAGCACTCATTTTGATCTAATAGATTTTCCACACGAAACTTCCAATATTGAAATTTTTTCCATTAAATTGAACAATCCCGAATTTTTCAAATGTGTACGCCGCCATGTTGTGTATATTTTTTAAATTTAATTTACACCAACAATTTAATATTACATTACGTAAAATGTACAAATAAACTTTGTTTTCTTTTTTAGGTCTACCTGGCTAGTGACCTGGGCCAATAACCTATTGAAATTCACACCTTAGTGGATTATAATACCTAACACATTTAATTTAGGTTTAACATTTATTTTTAATAACCATATTTTTTTTTTTTTTTTTAATAAAATGTGTTGTGTAGTAGGAATTACAATATGTGTCACAATAACACATAAAAACCTTTTAAGACCAAGGTCCCACAACAACATACGTTCAAAGGTGTTGATGGACGTAAATCTTTCTTTTTTTTGTTTTTTTATATTTTTTGTTAAAGAATGGATAACTAAACAAAAACTCCTATCACTGATAAAATATGACATAAGCCAATATTTTATGATAGAATAGAGAAAATAAAAGTAAATGGCAAATTTTTAAAAAAATTTGCTGAAACAAAACAAAAATGTAGTTGCCATTAATCCAGCCGGTGGCATATTCCTTGATCCTGTGACGCACCGTCTTTCTTAAAGATTAACGCCCACACATAGTTATATGAAGGCTCGTTTCCCTAAGGAAGTAATAGCGTCTCATCATCAAGGATTATTTCACAGCTAAGATTGAGGGTGCTACCGTTGACTGAATACAGTTCAGTCACCACCCCTAAGATGTCACCTTGGCTAGTGATATCTCACTGCTATTGCCAGTGGTATGTGATATCTCACGTTAACTCGTATGTCAATAGCAGGGACTGGAGTACGCGGGGTTGTCACACCCGTTGATCAAAAATAAAAAATAAAATATGTTATTCACTTAACCTTTATCTAACAACACTAACTTTTATAATACATTTCAGTTAACCAATATACATTTCAGTTTACCACCAATATCAGCAATTACACTTTTAACAAATGACAACCTAAATAAGGCTGGACAAATATATAATATTTCAACAAGATTAGCGAATTATAAAACATCCGGCTCGAAGGACCGAAATTCACAATATTGGCGCATCACATACCAATTTCCACTTTCAACTTTCGATTATGTTGCTGATACAAATAATACACTTATAAAACCATCACCTTTTGTGTTATTTGCAGTATCATCAACATTCTTTTCCTTTTTCTTGTCGAACAGTTCATTTTAAAATGACCTTGTAGCCACAATTAAACATTTTCCCATTGTATTTTTATGCTAATTTGAATCATTCATTATAAGATCGTTTTTTAAAATGTTTCTGTGCATAGAAACTGTGCAATTTTCCTGGACATGAACCCTTGCCTTTTTCTCTATAATCTGCTGGTTAAATTCACTAATGTTTTCTTTTCTTTTGGTGTTGACTCCCAAGCACTAAAAAAACAATTGTAGCCTGAAGGAAACCCAATCATATTTTAGCATATATCATGCTATTTGTTCACCTAGTTCATGAAGACTTTGTGACAGTTGTTCCAACCCACAACTGTGAAGTATCCGTCGCCGAAGAAAAAGTAATTTTTAAACGGATAAAATTTTTGTTGTAAGAAATGAATGTTGGTTTGCGGTTTTTTATACTGTGCAACTTGTCCCATATCTCTTTTTATCAGCTGCTATCGGTTTCGATACAGCAGGCAATGTTGTTAGCGGGATGTATTCTGTATTGTAGAAAAATTCCAGAATTCATTTTAATCTATGTTTCGGCTCGCGAACACAAAAAGGGGAAGTGTGCATCTTACAAATATTTGAGGAACCTCTAAATTGCCGAAGCAAGGTCCTCTCACGCCACGATAACTTATAATTTATTTACTTCGATTCGACAGTTAATTTTTTGTTGAATCCAGCCTTGTATAACTTATGTGGTTGTCCTCAGTACGCAATAGACTAAGTGTTGTAATAGCTTATTTTATTATCACCGTTTTCGTTTTCAAATATACAACTCTAGCTCTATCACCTCCGGGATGTACAGCTACTACCTTCCCAAGCATCCACATATTTGATGGAAGTTGATCATCTTGTATGACAACTATTGTATTGAGATTTATATTTTGTTTGTTATGTTGCTATTTAAACTGTCGTTGTAAATGTGTCATGTAATCAGCTGACCATCTTTTCCAAAATGATTGAATAATTTGTTGCAATTTTTTCCAATTAGATACTCGACCAATGTTTAAATCAATAATCGTTCTTGCAACTTGCAGGTACTGCATTGAGCGCAGTTCCAATCAGAAAATGTCCCGGTGTTAAAGGTTGAAAATCTTTCGATCATCTCACAAAATAGTCGATGGTCTTGAGTACATAAATGATTCTATTTGTGTTGCTATTGTATTTAATTCTTCGAAATTAAAATATTGATTATGTGTTATTCTTCTAAAGTGATGTTTGAAGCTTTTGAGACCTGCGTCCCATAAACCCCCGAAATGCGGTGAGCGTGGTGGAATAAATTTTCACTTTATACCCTTTAAAGTCCAAAGTCCTTGTCCATTTATTATAAATAAATATCCTGAGATTTTATAAAATTTGCCATTTGTAAAAATTCGTTATGTGCACCTAAAAAGTAGGTATAGCACTTCTACTAATAAACCTCTTTAAAGTGGCTATAAAGACATGTCAAGTCATATCTGAAACATCTTCCATGTGAACAGTCTTTGTTGAGAAACAAATGAAGACTGTGTATATAATTTAAAAAGTGATGTACTTGTAACACCTTGGTGTTTTGTCATAAATGGACCACAGTATTCGACTTCAACTGTTGAAAATGGTCGCGCTTGGATTATTCTCTCTGCTGGATAGTCAGTAGTCACCCATAAGTTGAAATTGTGGTTTGGGCCTATATTTAAAGCAAATAACACATTATCGTGTAACTAATTTAGATAATAATTTTCTGTGCACTGGCCAACATTGTTGACGAATTTTCCACATTGAAAATTATTAATGTGCTCATATTGAAATAATAGCATTATAAAATAGTGTTTTTCTATGCGAAAAGTAAACTCACTAGTGTAAAAAAATGACAAATTATAGGTTGCTATGGTTTTTCATATAATTTTACAAAATATTTTAAACAACGTAACCATGAAAAAATAGAATATAAATTTTGAATGTTTTGTTGTCGATTTATAACTTTATAATTTATAGTAAATATCGATTATATATTAGTATCATAAAAAAAATTGCATTTCCTACGCGAGATAAAAACGTTTTTCGTTCGTAAACATGTCTCACTCGACTCACGAAAAAAACAATGTTTTTATCTCTTGTAGGAAATAGTAGCTTTTTATGGTGAAAACGTCTCTTTTTGCGTGACTGAACGGTTTGTCCACGAGACGCGATAGCGTCGAGTGGAATAAGTTCAGGAACGCAAAAACGTTTTTACCACGCCTAGAAAACGCTATTTTTTCTACGCTTGTAAATATAAATGATAATATTTACAAATTCATCTACTAAAAACTTACAAAACGACATATCTAAATTTGACTGTGTAAAAACAAAACAAGATCGCATTTTTACCAGTGTAAAATAATGTTATTATTGTGTTCGCCTACAGATGGAATAATAACAGGCGAACTCATTATTTTACACTGGTAAAAATGCGATCTTGTTTATTTTTTACACAGTCAAATTTAGATATGTCGGTTTGTAAGTTTTTAGTAGATGAATTTGACAATATGAATAATGAAAATAGTTCATATATTTTCTCTAAAAACTTATGAATAATGACAATATGAATAATGAAAATAGTTCATATATTTTCTCTAAAAACTTTTACAGATATTACAGATATTTTTTTTACCGACTGGAAGTCATCGTTTAAAGTATAAATTTAAAAAATTGTAGGTAAAGTTTCAATTAAAAACAAATAAAAATAAATTTTTTAATAAAATTTATTTATTTATTTAATAATTTTTTTTATTTTTTTTTTTGGCGGAAAGAACTCAGAGAATATATTTTATATCTGACAGTTAATTATCGGAGGAAAAAATTATACGATATATCTGATACAAATTTTATTTTATCGCTCCGATCTCTCTGATATAGAAAAAAACACACTCATTATTAGTTTAATTAATTAATTACACACAATTGATATAATGATTAGTTTCGATTCGATTCGATCAAAATATTCAAAATATTCAATCCCTTCAAAATACTGCGATATTGACAGAAATAAACACAGCAACCGAAACAACAACAGAAGTAGTAATTGAAATTCAATCTCAAATATTCAATACTTTGAATAACCACCACCTGTAGGCGACCACCGAAACTTATTTACTTTCAATCCTAGTGACTGAAAACATTTTCAGTCACTACTTAGAAAAAGTTTCCCTTTCACATAGGTTTTACTATACATATATTAAAATGAAATTTTCGTAGCTTGAAGTAGAAAAATATACTATTCTTATTAAACCAGTTAAACGTTTGATTTCATAGGTTTCTTCAGGTAATTTATATCGTTTAAGCGTGATTGAATTTCTGCTGTGCAATAAAAATCTATTGATGATTTTGATTGATTAGTCCTAATGACTGATATATTTGTTTTGGTTAATGGCAGTTTTAGAAGTTTTCGGAGCCGTTCTGATATGAAATTGTGACCTGTGAACCTAAATCCAACATAACCTTGCATTGATGGCCAGCTCCATTAACATCGATAGTGATAGTGGCACTTGACTGTCAAAATTTGCAGGTGGTTGTAGAATTTTAGCTTGAAAAAATAAATTAGACGATGTTGAATTTTTATTTAATTGTAATAATTCATGTTGATCTATGATAACTGTTTGAGACTTATTTGGTGCTGTCAAACTATAAAATCTTGATGAGGCTTCCGCTATTTCTTGACATTTCTTTAGTTGAATATTTTTTTATGCTAATTCATTTAGACCATTAACCATTTCTGTAACGTTAACCGTTGCATCATTGACAGTTCTAATATTTTTTAATATTTTTCATAAACAATATTTAACCAAATATTTGTAGCAATTCGTCGCGTGTTCTTTTTTCTTCTTTTTCGCTTATCTCTCAACACCAATTAGTGTTGTCAATAACAAAAAAAAAAATTCAATTCCATAAAACAAGAGTTTCTTATAACAAAAAAATTAACTTAAAGTTTAAGTGTTGTAATGTAATGAAATAAGAAGAAAAACATTAAAAAAAATGGTTTGGTTTAATCGGCTTGTCTCAAAATAGGGGCAGAAACTAACAGCGACTTTTATAATTTAAATCCTTTTTGGTGTGTGTTTTCCTACACAAAGCTAGAATTTAATTTAGTAAGATTTGATAACGGTCTAGCGATATCCGAAAATTGAGTAACAACTTTTCGGTACCAATTACAAGTTTGCAAAAATGGTTTTACTTCATTCGCATTTCGGGGCACTACTCTTTTTGCAATCGCTGGCACTGCCTCTGGATTCCTACGAATTCCGTCTTTATCTATTACATGACCTAAATATCGAATTTTGTACCGAAAGAACGTACATTTTTCACGATTTGCTCGTAAGTTATTTAAATTTAATCGACCAAATAAGTTTTCTAAATCAGTTAGATGCGTTTCAAAAGTTTCAGATAAGATAATAATGTCATCTAGGTATACGAACATTGTAACCTCGGTAATGCCTGCTTTAAGACGGTCAACTAACCTCTGGAATGTTGCTGTGGCATTCTTCAAACCAAAGCTAAACAATCCTAAATGAACCTAAACAATCCAAAATTACAAACAAAAGCTGTTTTATCCCGATCCGGCAGATAGGCTGGAACCTGCCAATAACCTGACCTAAATCAAGAGTTGACGTAGACATTCTTGCTTTTCTAGCGAAATTTTATAAGGTGGACTGGCAATTGGTGGACTATCTCCTGTGTTTATTCGGTGTACTGTACAATCAGTGGGTTCTCCCCCTAGCGCAAAAGTACTTTTATTTTTTTAAAACTTGTTTGGGTAGTTCTACAAACATAGGAATTTTGGACGGCTCTGCTTATTTCGTATATTAATATGAAAAACAAAATTTTGTTTTCACATGAAATTTGTAAACCTTAACTATGTCTAGCTGGTCACCCAAAATAAACCCGTTTCAAAATATACGTCTTAGAAAAAAAATTATTCGAAACGTCAAATTATCAGTCCCCTGGCGTGTCCAACCTTGAAATTCAAAGCTGGTAAACTAAATAATCAATGATTCTAAGTGTGTAGAGACAAATTTACTCTGTAGTAATAATTTTGAATAATGGTGCTTTAATAATGTGTAAATAATCATAACATAACTCTATATTTCATATAAGATATATCCTATTAAAGTTTGTCCCACCAATTTGTTATTATTCTCCTGCCCAATCAAAACACATTGAAAATATTGGAAATTCATATTTCTATCAAGTTATCGCTCGTCACAGGAATTAATTAAAGTTCAATAAATATAATATTGCAAGTGTTTTACTTAATCCGAGGTTTTATCATTCAAAACAGTCATCATTAGTAGCACGATCGTGTGTTGTCCAGTCAAATTATCAGTCCCCTGGCAAGCATTTTCGTAAAAAGTATTTTAATTGCAGGTAATTTTGTAATTTTATGCGTCGTGCATATGAATTGCCTTGGTATAGAATCCGTTTATTTTTTTGTTTTAGATGTAATTTTGTCATTTTTAAGCGAAATACTGATAAATTATCAGTCCCCTGTTCTCAGTCCCCTGGAAGATTTAAATGCGGGCAGACTTAGTTAAATGTTTATTTCGTATTTTGAGATAATATTGAGACAATTTTGAGTTAATTTAGGATTAAGAAGGATATTTTTTAATTTTGACTCTTGTATTTTTGTGTTTTTTTTTTTTTTGTTTTTTTTTATTTTTTTTTTTTTTTGACTGGCCACATTCAGAAACGTTGAAAGAACGTCATCAACTTTAACTAAAACTAGTTGCCAGAACTTATACGCAAAAAACATGTCGTGCCGTAATTAGCTCCATTTTCTTCCTTCGTGTGTAGAACTACCCATTTACCATTTCACAATGTGTCATATCTAAAGTACAACCTTCGTCGGACCTTAATAAATTTAGGCATGACATATTTATATTTTTATTATCTGTTTCATAGTTAAATGGATACGTTTCATGCGAATCAGAAAATCGCCACGTATGATCGGCAAAATTTAAAAGAATCTTTGCTTCGATATTAAAATCTATTCCTAATAATGTTTTGTGTTTTACTGAATCTGGTATTGCTATAAATGTAGTTGGAATAATCATCCCCTTTAATTCAATTTCTACGGAAGTAAACATCCCCTTTAATTCAATTTCTACGGAAGTAAATAAAACATTCTCATTTTTCTGAAAAATATCAGCTAACACGATTGACAATTCTTTTAATTTAAATTGTTTCCCTTTCTTCAAAAGAAATTGGTACAATGATGGAGAAGCTACATTGAGTTTAGCTGCTGTGTCTAAAATACCACTTCCCTTCGAACCTAAAATATTAATATTTAAAATTGGACGAGAATTGGATTCAAATCTATCGATGCAGTATCCATTTCTGAGTCATAAAATTTTATTATTGAATGACATAAAATCGAATTCTGCTGATAGTGGGTTTGTAAAATCAATTGATGACGCTGTAGCTCGATTTAGTTTTTCCACTTCCATGAATGTACTTGGTTAAGGACTACATTTTGGACTATTGCCTACCATTCCGCATGTAATAACATTTTATCTCAGATTTCCCAGGTATAAAATTTACTTTATTTGACCAATGGTTTTCATTAGGCTTATTTACAGATCTCGTTGATTAAGATTTTCTTTTATTACAATTAGTCAGATTATGACCTAAGTTTCTACAATGAATACAATTATCGTTCCTTTTTGGATTGTTTGAGACTTGCTGGGTATCAACTTCTTCGTCGAACAACTCTTCTTCTGCTCTAGCAGCCGCAATCAATTCATCAAATGTGTTGAATGATTCTATTTTCTCTTTATGTCTTATTTGCCGCGATAAAAGTCCATATATCATATCTAGTTGGACTTGTTCCGTTAAGGCATTTTCTGGCAGTTTTGAAAATAAAGCACGAATTTGACAGATAAACATATCTGTTTTCGTTGTATCGGTTTGAGATTTAGAGAAAATTTCACGATATATTTTATATGGTGGTACATATTTAATATTAAATTAAGAATATCGAAAACAATGCATATATGTGATAAATTAACACCGAAAGAAAAAATCTTGGTTGATTCAAACATGTTGCATTGTTAATCGAAAATTAGGTGAAAATTGGGGAACTAAATACGTTTGTGATTGAATCAACCAACGCTCCGTATTTAAATTAACAATTTAACCGTTGTTGATATATTTTTTTATAAGTATCACAAACATATTTGATTTAACCATGTTTGTAGTTGAGTCAATTATGATTTAATTTTCAATTGACTACAAACGTTGTAAATTAAAAATTGGACTAAAAATAGTGATATTGAATACGTTTGTGATAGAATCAAGCAATACGCCGTATTAATTCTTTTGGTTTGGTACATCTTTGTTTTGTTTTTGCTGCTATCGATGTTTGTATGGGTTCGTTTTTTTCGTAAATATAATATTTGAAATTTTTTATATTAGAAGTATGTATTTCGCATCAATCCCGACAAACATTTTTATGCATAAAGCTAGCGTTCGTATATTTACGTTCTAAATAGGAAATGTATGAGTGTGATTTTGTTTGTAAAGGATGCGTCCATTTTTTCGCCATTTTTTTAATGATACGATTTAAAAGCCCAAAATTCAGAAATCAAAAAATTTAAATATTTGAATTATGTGTAGAAAATTATACTAATTTTCTATAATTTTCTCATTATTATGAAAAATTAAATTAAAATATCGATAAATGGACATGAAACAAGACAAATAAAAAATATTAAAAAAATATAATAATTTTTTTAAATCACCAAAATTAATTATAGAAAGGGCCTGTTTCATTAACGATATTTTTGTTATAACATTAACTGAAAAATTTCTTTCGCACATAATTTTATATGCAAATAATATGGAAATTATTTAAATCAATTAAACACATCTAAATTATTTCCTAAAGTAAAATGTTAAATAAAACCAGCCATGTTAAAATATATAAAAACTTTTTATTTTTCTATTCTTTTGTTTATTCTTTTTCTTTATTTTGTTTATTAGTTTCTTTTCTCCTGGTTTTTTATTTTAACTAACACAATAATTTTCAAACAAAAACATGAACAAACTCAACTGAAAAATATGAACAAGAAAAATTGATCACGCCGTGGTTGATTTAAATAATGAAAATTGTTACGTTTTTTAAAATAAATTGAAAATGCTACATTGGTTAAAATAACCACGTTCGTATTAGACGCAAAATCAAACAAGCTTTGTAGTTGATTCTACCAACGTTTTTTTTCGGTGCACCGAAAGAAAAAATCTTGCTTGATTCAAACATGTTGCATTGTTAATCGAAAATTAAGTGAAAATTGGGGAACTAAATACGTTAGTGATTGTATCAACCAACGCTCCGTATTTAAATTAACAATTTAACCGTTGTTGATATATTTTTTTATAAGTATCACAAACATATTTGACTTAACCATGTTTGTAGTTGAGTCAATTATGATTTAATTTTCAATTGACTACAAACGTAGTAAATTAAAAATTAGACTAAAAATAGTGATATTGAATACGTTTGTGATAGAATCAAGCAATACGCCGTATTAAATCTTTTGGTTTGGTACATCTTTGTTTTGTTTTTGCTGCTATCGATGTTTGTATGGGTTCGTTTTTTTCGTAAATATAATATTTGAAATTTTTTATATTAGAAGTATGTATTTCGCATCAATCCCGACAAACATTTTTATGCATAAAGCTAGCGTTCGTATATTTACGTTCTAAATAGGAAATGTATGAGTGTGATTTTGTTTGTAAAGGATGCGTCCATTTTTTCGCCATTTTTTTAATGATACGATTTAAAAGCCCAAAATTCAGAAATCAAAAAATTTAAATATTTGAATTATGTGTAGAAAATTATACTAATTTTCTATAATTTTCTCATTATTATGAAAAATTAAATTAAAATATCGATAAATGGACATGAAACAAGACAAATAAAAAATATTAAAAAAATATAATAATTTTTTTAAATCACCAAAATTAATTATAGAAAGGGCCTGTTTCATTAACGATATTTTTGTTATAACATTGACTGAAAAATTTCTTTCGCACATAATTTTATATGCAAATAATATGGAAATTATTTAAATCAATTAAACACATCTAAATTATTTCCTAAAGTAAAATGTTAAATAAAACCAGCCATGTTAAAATATATAAAAACTTTTTATTTTTCTATTCTTTTGTTTATTACTTTTCTTTAGTTTGTTTATTAGTTTCTTTTCTCCTAGTTTTTTATTTTAACGAACACAATAATTTTCAAACAAAAACATGAACAAACGAACTGAAAAATATGAACAAGAAAAATTGATCACGCCGTGGTTGATTTAAATAATGAAAATTGTTACGTTTTTTAAAATAAATTGACAATGCTACATTGGTTAAAATAACCACGTTCGTATTAGACGCAAAATCAAACAAGCTTTGTAGTTGATTCTACCAACGTTTTTTTTTCGGTGAGGCAGTTCTTCTTGGTCCCAGATTGCAAGAATCAGATCGTATATACGTGAGACCAGAGCTGCTCCTCCATTTTTAAGTAGTTCTGCGGGAATTCCATCGAAACCTGGTGATTTGCCATTTTTCAGTTTTTTAATTGCAGCTTCCACTTCCTCTATTGCTGGGTAGGGGACAAAAATCTCTTCAGTTGCTCGAATAGGATGAACTTCATTCGTCCTATTCAATAGGTCTTGAAAGTGGGATCGCCACACTGCCAGCACATCACGTTCACTTGTTGTAAGTTCATTATTTTCATTTTTGATGGCTGTAGATCTTGGGTGGAAATCTTTTGTCAGATTCCGTGCATTGGCAAAGCACTCTTTTGAATTTCCGTTGGCCGCATGTTGGTTGATGTCTTCAATGCAGCTCTTCATGTGTTCGCGCTTCCTTTTACGTAGAAGTTTTGTTGAGGCTTTCCTGGCGCATAGATAATCAGCTTGGGAGCTTCGGGTGTTCCTTGTTAACCATTTTTCTCGCAGTTTTTGTTTATGTTCAACGGATTGGCGGCACTCGTCGTCGAACCATTCGTTGTGTGATTTCGGTGGCCGCTTTCCGATTGTAGTTTGTGCTGCGGCTATAATGGTTGATTGAAGCGTTTGCCATTCTTCTTGTATGTTTAATGGCATCTCAGAAGAGATGTCATGCTCTTCTATGTTTTGTGTTATTATTTCCTGATATCTGTTCAGCGTTTCCGGATGTTTAAATGCATCGACGTTCCAGCGCACGGTCTTTTTTGCTTGTCTATTAAATGTAGATGATAATTTGCACTTGTACTTAAAGATGACAAGCATATGATCAGTGTCCATATCAGCACCTCTGTATGATCGAACGTCAGTTACACTTGTGGAGTGTCTCTTAGAGATCATGACGTGATCGATTTGATTTTCCGTTCTTCCGTCATTTGATTTCCACGTTGCCTTGTGAATTCTCTTGTGAGGAAAGAAAGTGCTGGAAATTACTAGATCATACATCATAGCCAGCTCGGCTGCGCGAAAACCGTTATTGTTGCTGGTATGATGCAAGCTGTTAGGGCCGATATGTGTTTTAAGTTCTGCAATCCTACCAATTTGAGCATTAAAGTCACCTACCACGATTTTTATATCGTGCCGCGGGATTTTATTGATGACTTCTTCGAGTTCTAGGAAGAACAGGTCTTTAATATCATCTGCTTTATCTTCAGTAGGTGCATGAACATTGACGATCGTTACATTGAATTTTTGCGTGCGGATTCTCAGTGTGCATAACCGCATATTAATTGGGCAGAAGCAGTGGCGGATTATCCCTTTAAGGGGCCTGAGGCGCAACAAAATTTTGGGGCCTAAGATTTTACCAAAAATTTTGCAAATGAGTTTGATTAAGACTATTTCTTAAATAATTTTTTATCCGCTTCAGAACGGAGGAAGATCGTTCCCCACTTGCGTTGCATATCGGAAATGTAAGAAATATTTTTAAAATAGTTTCCACATTGGGAAATGAAGATTGCAGGCCATCAATGATTACCTTGTACATCTCAAATGGACAAGTGATGTTCTCTTCTTTTATATATTTTAAAAAATGATGTACATCGTCTTTAAAATTTTGTACTTCTATATCCCTCGCATATGTATTTGACAATTCTAAAATACACTTGTCAACTTCATCACTGGATATATTTTGATCAAAAAATAATTTAAAATTATTTAAAACAGTTTCATATATGGACGTTCTGGTAGACATTTCAGTGGCAAGTCTATCACAGATCATTTTGTGAGTATTTATAATAAACAATTCTCGTCCTACTAGCTGCACTCAAAAAAATATTGCCGGTAAGATTTACAAAATCGTTTTGTAAAAGTGCTAACAAAAAATTTTTGTGAATTTACCAAAAAATCCTAAGCTTTATAGAAAATTTTGTATACGTTTTTAAATTTGAAAAACATTTGTAAACTTACCAATTGTTTTTGTGATTTGGATTAAAAAAGTACAAAATCATAAATATTTCTTATTACAACTTTTTTTTATAGTTTTAATAAAAATATTGTTAAGATTATGTTGATTTTTTTAAATTTTAAATCATAAATCGTGTATCCATAACAAAATAAAAATCAATTGTACAAAATTTTGTAAAATTTTGTGAACAGAAAAATAACATTCTACAATTTTTGTTGTAAAACTTAATACGAATATTGAAGATTTTTTTTTAAACTTTACAAAGGGACTTATGCAATTTAAAAAACCAACAACTATTTTACAGAAAAAAATTTCTTTTTACAAACACTTTAATAAACTTTTATAAATTGGAATCATAACGAAAATTGGTATTAAACATTTTCAGTTTCAATCTGGTTGTTTAAGTAGAAAAGTAAATTTTTTAAAGTTGTGATAATTTAGTGGTCTATCTATATACATATAATAAATAGTGGTAGTGATACAGTCCCTAGTTTAAACAGTATTAACATCAGTATTAATAATTAATATTGATTTGCATCATAAATTAATATTATTCATTATTATTAATAATTAATATTATAATAATTAATATTATGATGCAAATAATAGTGTGAATTATGAACTTCGTTTAATTTTGGTGGAGAATAATAAAAATTAAAAAATATGGCGACTGGCATAGCAGGACAACTGATGAACTGTATAATAAATCAGTTCCTTACTGAATATATGGTAAGATATTTTAACTTAGAGTCTACATATCTATCTTGATATATATGGGACGTTTTAACTCAAACGCATCAAGGCTGTGTTCAAAATTCAATCAGTCGTAAAAATTTTTGTTTATGGCGCAAATATAAGCTAAGATTATAGAGTTTCTTAAACTGTTTAACTTTTATACTTGTAAAATTCATCGCATCTTTTGATAGAAACCATTTTTTGATGTATATTTGCTTGCTAAATACGAATATAATCTTTTTTTTAGTTAGAAGCTACTTTTTTGTCCGTAATATCCAATGACTTTCCAAAAAACTGTGTTTTGTAATAACGAACACACAGCGGTTAATTTTATTTTCTAAAAACGTATAACAGATCACATATAACCTATCCCTAAATTAAAATTTTCACATGTCGTCCCTAGACTCTATCCTATTCAAAAACTACCAAAAAGTATTTGCTTTTTATAACTGATTATCGTTGGAGTGTTTAAAAAAAACCTTATTTCGATGTAGTTTGGTTTGCTGAGTACGAACCTAACCAATATTATACTAAAAATTCCACTTTTCAATCTTGGACCCTAGAAAACTATTAAAAGCTGTATTTTGAGTTCCAAGATCACCAAAGTTTTCGCGAACTTTGCATTTTTTTAACTGATTATGTCAAAAATTAAGGTTATGTTCGTGTTCAGCAAGCAAAGATACATCAGATTTTAATTAAATGATCAAAGGTTTTAATTAAATGATCTATTGATTTAACAAGTCAGAAGGACGGGACCACAGTGGTTTAAAAACAACGTTCAGCAACACCTCGGAACGCATGTTGTTGTGGAACCTATTTATCTTAAAAGGTATATATGTGTTGTTATGACACATATTGTAATTCCTAAACACAACATTTTTAAAAATAACATCAACAAAACTATTCTTTGACGTTGAGGCGTTTGATTTGCAGATTTTCAACCGCCATATTGATCCGCCATTAAGGACAATGGAACACATTTTATGAAACTCTCAAATCATAGCTTCAATTTGAGCCATAAACAAACTTTCAACGACTAATAGATTTTGAGCACCGTCTTGATCCCTTTGACGTGTATCATTCCAAACATATAGGTCAAAATCACGAATTTTCAACCAAAAATTCGGTTTTTTTAACACAAATTTTTTATTTGTTTTAACTTTTTTTACAGAAGGAGAGAAAATAAAAACAACATTTCATATAGAAGAGAATTTTTGGTAATCGCCATTGGTTCTCCCCTTAAGCTAGGGCTAATTTTAAAAACCACGAGTTTCATATTATGTTCAATTTGATGTATTTCACGAGCTACTTAACGCCTTTTAATTTTTTTTTGTTTTGCTAATAAAAGTCTTTTTTTTTATTTAAAATAAATACAATTACAATTTTTGATTAGTTGTTATATTAAAAAGAATTAAAACATTAATTAATTAATTAATCTCCTTTGAATTTTATTTTTTGCCTTATAATTTCATTACTTTTCTACATAATACCAAAGATTTAGATTTTGGCGATTTTTTTTTGAAAACTATGGAAATTTATAAAAAAAAACTTCATCTTTATAGATTTATTCAAAAATTTCTATAATTTCCAAAAAATATCGCCAAAACCTATATTTTTATGAATTACTAAAGTTTTAAAATTATAGACGAAAATATAAAAAACGATCAATGAGGTTTTGCGTAGTTAATTGTTAAAAAAATATAACTTAAAATATTACTAGCAAAATCTTTCTTTAACCTTTAAACACAACAAAAAAATTTAAAATCTGTCCAGTAGCTTATTAAATTAAACATTTATAGAACTCATGGTTTTTAAAAAGTAACCGTAGTTATAAAAGGAAGAACTGTTCATGACAAAAAAAAAATTGTTCATGGGCAGAACTAAACCAAAGGAGAAATGCTTGTGTTTCAAGACTCAAATTATTTAAATTCAACGCCTCAACGGGAGCTATATTTCTTAATTTACAACAGTAGAGGAAACCATAAGGTTACAAATTGGTAAATATAAACAAGCAGCATGTAAGTTTGGTGAAAAAGTTGATAAATATTTATTTTTTAAATTTTTTTTAGAGACCAAAAAAGATTTAAAATGGCAAAGAAAGATGAAAACTAAGAAACTTCCTTGAAACCAATGCTCCAAGAATATGTAAAACCATTGAGTGACGTAGCAATTTTCTCAATATTACAGCAAAAAGGATAATCTGCAATTTTATTTCATTTAAGACAAGTTACGTTAATATCACATGAAGTGACGAAAAAAATGGAAACAGACATGTATCTTTATGCTTTAGTATGCCGGATAACCAGAAACGTTTCCTTGTTCTTTGAGTAACTCCTGATAAATTAGAGAAGAAACTGCGATTATAATTTCTAAAATATTGTAAAAAATTTTAACTATAAATTGTTTACAAAATATAACAAATGTATGCAAAAAAAGGGTTTTATTTATTAACGGGGTTCCTTTATGATGTGTATGTATATATATATATATATATATATATATATATATATATATATATATATATATATATATATATATATATACATATATATATATATATATATATATATATATAAATATATATATATATATATATATATATATATATATATATATATATATATATATATATATATATATATATATATATATATATATATATATATATTTATATATATATATATATATATATATATATATATATATATATATATATATATATATATATATATATATATATATATATATATATATATATATATATATATATATATACATATATATATATATATATATATATATATATATATATATATATATATATATATATATATATATATATATATATATATATACATATATATATATATATATATATATATATATATTTATATATATATATATATATATATATATATATATATATATATATATATATATATATATATATATATATATATATATATATATATATATATATATATATATATATATATATATATATATATATAAATATATATATATATATATATATATATATATATATATATATATATATATATATATATATATATATATATATATATATATATATATATATATATATATATATATATATATATATGTATATATATATATATATATATATATATATATATATATATATATATATATATATATATACATACACATCATAAAGGAACCCCGTTAATAAATAAAACCCTTTTTTTGCATACATTTGTTATATTTTGTAAACAATTTGTAGTTAAAATTTTTTACAATATTTTAGAAATTATAATCGCAGTTTCTTCTCTAATTTATCAGGAGTTACTCAAAGAACAAGGAAACGTTTCTGGTTATCCGGCATACTAAAGCATAAAGATACATGTCTGTTTCCATTTTTTTCGTCACTTCATGTGATATTAACGTAACTTGTCTTAAATGAAATAAAATTGCAGATTATCCTTTTTGCTGTAATATTGAGAAAATTGCTACGTCACTCAATGGTTTTACATATTCTTGGAGCATTGGTTTCAAGGAAGTTTCTTAGTTTTCATCTTTCTTTGCCATTTTAAATCTTTTTGGTCTCTAAAAAAAATTTAAAAAATAAATATTTATCAACTTTTTCACCAAACTTACATGCTGCTTGTTTATATTTACCAATTTGTAACCTTATGGTTTCCTCTACTGTTGTAAATTAAGAAATATAGCTCCCGTTGAGGCGTTGAATTTAAATAATTTGAGTCTTGAAACACAAGCATTTCTCCTTTGGTTTAGTTCTGCCCATGAACAATTTTTTTTTGCCATGAACAGTTCTTCCTTTTATAACTACGGTTACTTTTTAAAAACCATGAGTTCTATAAATGTTTAATTTAATAAGCTACTGGACAGATTTTAAATTTTTTTGTTGTGTTTAAAGGTTAAAGAAAGATTTTGCTAGTAATATTTTAAGTTATATTTTTTTAACAATTAACTACGCAAAACCTCATTGATCGTTTTTTATATTTTCGTCTATAATTTTAAAACTTTATTAATTCATAAAAATATAGGTTTTGGCGATATTTTTGGAAATTATAGAAATTTTTGAATAAATCTATAAAGATGAAGTTTTTTTTATAAATTTCCATAGTTTTCAAAAAAAAATCGCCAAAATCTAAATCTTTGGTATTATGTAGAAAAGTAATGAAATTATAAGGCAAAAAATAAAATTCAAAGGAGATTAATTAATTAATTAATGTTTTAATTCTTTTTAATATAACAACTAATCAAAAATTGTAATTGTATTTATTTTAAATAAAAAAAAAGACTTTTATTAGCAAAACAAAAAAAAATTAAAAGGCGTTAAGTAGCTCGTGAAATACATCAAATTGAACATAATATGAAACTCGTGGTTTTTAAAATTAGCCCTAGCTTAAGGGGAGAACCAATGGCGATTACCAAAAATTCTCTTCTATATGAAATGTTGTTTTTATTTTCTCTCCTTCTGTAAAAAAAGTTAAAACAAATAAAAAATTTGTGTTAAAAAAACCGAATTTTTGGTTGAAAATTCGTGATTTTGACCTATATGTTTGGAATGATACACGTCAAAGGGATCAAGACGGTGCTCAAAATCTATTAGTCGTTGAAAGTTTGTTTATGGCTCAAATTGAAGCTATGATTTGAGAGTTTCATAAAATGTGTTCCATTGTCCTTAATGGCGGATCAATATGGCGGTTGAAAATCTGCAAATCAAACGCCTCAACGTCAAAGAATAGTTTTGTTGATGTTATTTTTAAAAATGTTGTGTTTAGGAATTACAATATGTGTCATAACAACACATATATACCTTTTAAGATAAATAGGTTCCACAACAACATGCGTTCCGAGGTGTTGCTGAACGTTGTTTTTAAACCACTGTGGTCCCGTCCTTCTGACTTGTTAAATCAATAGATCATTTAATTAAAACCTTTGATCATTTAATTAAAATCTGATGTATCTTTGCTTGCTGAACACGAACATAACCTTAATTTTTGACATAATCAGTTAAAAAAATGCAAAGTTCGCGAAAACTTTGGTGATCTTGGAACTCAAAATACAGCTTTTAATAGTTTTCTAGGGTCCAAGATTGAAAAGTGGAATTTTTAGTATAATATTGGTTAGGTTCGTACTCAGCAAACCAAACTACATCGAAATAAGGTTTTTTTTAAACACTCCAACGATAATCAGTTATAAAAAGCAAATACTTTTTGGTAGTTTTTGAATAGGATAGAGTCTAGGGACGACATGTGAAAATTTTAATTTAGGGATAGGTTATATGTGATCTGTTATACGTTTTTAGAAAATAAAATTAACCGCTGTGTGTTCGTTATTACAAAACACAGTTTTTTGGAAAGTCATTGGATATTACGGACAAAAAAGTAGCTTCTAACTAAAAAAAAGATTATATTCGTATTTAGCAAGCAAATATACATCAAAAAATGGTTTCTATCAAAAGATGCGATGAATTTTACAAGTATAAAAGTTAAACAGTTTAAGAAACTCTATAATCTTAGCTTATATTTGCGCCATAAACAAAAATTTTTACGACTGATTGAATTTTGAACACAGCCTTGATGCGTTTGAGTTAAAACGTCCCATATATATCAAGATAGATATGTAGACTCTAAGTTAAAATATCTTACCATATATTCAGTAAGGAACTGATTTATTATACAGTTCATCAGTTGTCCTGCTATGCCAGTCGCCATATTTTTTAATTTTTATTATTCTCCACCAAAATTAAACGAAGTTCATAATTCACACTATTATTTGCATCATAATATTAATTATTATAATATTAATTATTAATAATAATGAATAATATTAATTTATGATGCAAATCAATATTAATTATTAATACTGATGTTAATACTGTTTAAACTAGGGACTGTATCACTACCACTATTTATTATATGTATATAGATAGACCACTAAATTATCACAACTTTAAAAAATTTACTTTTCTACTTAAACAACCAGATTGAAACTGAAAATGTTTAATACCAATTTTCGTTATGATTCCAATTTATAAAAGTTTATTAAAGTGTTTGTAAAAAGAAATTTTTTTCTGTAAAATAGTTGTTGGTTTTTTAAATTGCATAAGTCCCTTTGTAAAGTTTAAAAAAAAATCTTCAATATTCGTATTAAGTTTTACAACAAAAATTGTAGAATGTTATTTTTCTGTTCACAAAATTTTACAAAATTTTGTACAATTGATTTTTATTTTGTTATGGATACACGATTTATGATTTAAAATTTAAAAAAATCAACATAATCTTAACAATATTTTTATTAAAACTATAAAAAAAGTTGTAATAAGAAATATTTATGATTTTGTACTTTTTTAATCCAAATCACAAAAACAATTGGTAAGTTTACAAATGTTTTTCAAATTTAAAAAAGTATACAAAATTTTCTATAAAGCTTAGGATTTTTTGGTAAATTCACAAAAATTTTTTGTTAGCACTTTTACAAAACGATTTTGTAAATCTTACCGGCAATATTTTTTTGAGTGCAGCTAGTAGGACGAGAATTGTTTATTATAAATACTCACAAAATGATCTGTGATAGACTTGCCACTGAAATGTCTACCAGAACGTCCATATATGAAACTGTTTTAAATAATTTTAAATTATTTTTTGATCAAAATATATCCAGTGATGAAGTTGACAAGTGTATTTTAGAATTGTCAAATACATATGCGAGGGATATAGAAGTACAAAATTTTAAAGACGATGTACATCATTTTTTAAAATATATAAAAGAAGAGAACATCACTTGTCCATTTGAGATGTACAAGGTAATCATTGATGGCCAGCAATCTTCATTTCCCAATGTGGAAACTATTTTAAAAATATTTCTTACATTTCCGATATGCAACGCAAGTGGGGAACGATCTTCCTCCGTTCTGAAGCGGATAAAAAATTATTTAAGAAATAGTCTTAATCAAACTCATTTGCAAAATTTTTGGTAAAATCTTAGGCCCCAAAATTTTGTTGCGCCTCAGGCCCCTTAAAGGGATAATCCGCCACTGCTTCTGCCCAATTAATATGCGGTTATGCACACTGAGAATCCGCACGCAAAAATTCAATGTAACGATCGTCAATGTTCATGCACCTACTGAAGATAAAGCAGATGATATTAAAGACCTGTTCTTCCTAGAACTCGAAGAAGTCATCAATAAAATCCCGCGGCACGATATAAAAATCGTGGTAGGTGACTTTAATGCTCAAATTGGTAGGATTGCAGAACTTAAAACACATATCGGCCCTAACAGCTTGCATCATACCAGCAACAATAACGGTTTTCGCGCAGCCGAGCTGGCTATGATGTATGATCTAGTAATTTCCAGCACTTTCTTCCCTCACAAGAGAATTCACAAGGCAACGTGGAAATCAAATGACGGAAGAACGGAAAATCAAATCGATCACGTCATGATCTCTAAGAGACACTCCACAAGTGTAACTGACGTTCGATCATACAGAGGTGCTGATATGGACACTGATCATATGCTTGTCATCTTTAAGTACAAGTGCAAATTATCATCTACATTTAATAGACAAGCAAAAAAGACCGTGCGCTGGAACGTCGATGCATTTAAACATCCGGAAACGCTGAACAGATATCAGGAAATAATAACACAAAACATAGAAGAGCATGACATCTCTTCTGAGATGCCATTAAACATACAAGAAGAATGGCAAACGCTTCAATCAACCATTATAGCCGCAGCACAAACTACAATCGGAAAGCGGCCACTGAAATCACACAACGAATGGTTCGACGACGAGTGCCGCCAATCCGTTGAACATAAACAAAAACTGCGAGAAAAATGGTTAACAAGGAACACCCGAAGCTCCCAAGCTGATTATCTATGCGCCAGGAAAGCCTCAACAAAACTTCTACGTAAAAGGAAGCGCGAACACATGAAGAGCTGCATTGAAGACATCAACCAACATGCGGCCAACGGAAATTCAAAAGAGTGCTTTGCCAATGCACGGAATCTGACAAAAGATTTCCACCCAAGATCTACAGCCATCAAAAATGAAATAATGAACTTACAACAAGTGAACGTGATGTGCTGGCAGTGTGGCGATCCCACTTTCAAGACCTATTGAATAGGACGAATGAAGTTCATCCTATTCGAGCAACTGAAGAGATTTTTGTCCCCTACCCAGCAATAGAG